>JAQFYC010003747.1:0-19628 GCA_034694165.1 Tomocerus mixtus
CTCTTATGTATGACCCATAGTCTTAAAGTAGAAAGCTAATTTACATACAACTTTCCTTATTTTATTAAGCGAGAATAGACTAGTAGTCATAATAAACTATTATATTAGGAAACAGTTTTGGAATTTATAGAATCTTGGTATTGGAATTGGATGATATCAGCACGTGCAAAATTATTCCTTAAAATACATACATCAAATAAGTTTTCCTTAATTTTTCCACTTAAGTAAATCTATGATGAATTTTGTGACTTTTTAATTGTTTTTCAAAAATGTTTACTTATTATAATTAAACTCGTCATTAGCTTGTTACGTGCTTTAAGAAAGAAATGCTCCTGTCACATGGGATCGGGCCCCACCAAAAATAATGAAGGTCCAGAATTGGTTTACCTCCCCTGTAGGGACAGAGTGTAGTTTGAGGGATACAACGCTTGGACCTTTTCAGATATTTATTATATTTCTGGAATAAAGTAAACTGTCCAGTGATGCAGTGCAGAGTCAAGTCAAGATTTCCAGATTGGAAGACCATCTCTTTCTTTGGGTCTTTCACCACAGTGGAAAGTAGAGTAAGGGACGTCTGTTGGATATTTTATCGTCTTCCATTGCTTCTCATGATGGAAAAGGCAGGAGGCCATCAGATCAGATCTTCTTCTTCAGCTCTTCCTCCGTCCATCCGGAAAGAAATTTGAGCTGCCCCCTTAACAACCCAAGAAAGACATATGGCCCATTGCCCTCTCTCTAATTTATTACCAGAAATTCCTCCGAATCTCTTTCCTAAAATATATTATAGACTCCACTCACATTCCCATCTCTCTATCGTTTTTTCCGTCCGCACTTACACTCACAATTCACATTCAATTGTCTGATTGCCTGCGACTAACTCTGGGCTGGATTATAGAACAATCTCACTCTGCTATACTCTACTCTCATTTTATAATCCTAAGTTACTAACAAAGTTTGCATATTACAAAAATGAATTTCAAATAACCAAAACCAATACAAAAACAAGATTGAAAATTCCCCCGAAACAAGGGGATTTAAAATTCCAGAGATAAAATCCTTTTCAACAGATAATTTTATTTCCATGCGCAAAATGAAATGAATGATAAAAAATTACTTCAATATTTTTTATTAATTTTATTTTTCGAATTTTAAGGATGAATGGACGTTGAAAAGTAGGCCAACGGTTCATAACAATAGTAATTAAAACTCTTTTTAGTGAATATCGATTTATATACAGTGTTTACATTACAAATCGATTTAGAATTTCGAAAATTAAAGTAATAGCAATCGGAAGTTTATTTTTCTCAATCTAGAAACATGCATTTCTTATGAATAGTGAAAGTTGACTATGCGGAAGGACATTTTATGGAAATCTGCATAATTCCAAATATCCATAATCCAAATAATAAGATAAATATTAAGATTTTTGGTTGCATTTCTTGCACTGTGTACCCAGGTCCCAGGTAGAAACTTTAGAGTCAGAGTTGCAGCTTCCACGTGAGTTGTTCCGGCTACATAGAGAGATATATCTTTTTCGGTGCGGATGTCATGTCCTGCCATTCCATTCCGATTACATCACATTGCATTACATTACAGAGAGACAGTCTTCTGCCTTTCCTTTCGGTTCGGACTCCTTTTTCTGTTCACTTCTGTCCTCCAGTGAAATCCGAATCTCTATTCAGAAGATAGATGAAATCCTATCTAAATCTATTGAATATATTCCGTCTGTCTATCTATCTGTCTACATACATTGCATTCCGCGTATAAGGATTCTTAGAGGAGTGCTCCTTGCAAAACTCTTTCTTATACAGAAATTCCGTATATCCATTACATGTAGATTATTTCAACCTAATTTGTATTGTACTATCAACCAGCGAATTACTGCCATTTATATGCAAATATTATATACCTTGAAAAGTAATATTAAGAGCCAACATTAGTATTAAACGTCAAATATTTTTATGTTACAGAAACTTGTGTATACGAAGCATCCTACATATACTTCGATAAAATGCAAAAGGATTCTTCACTAAGAATCCCCTGTACAAAAATTAATTTAACTACATTTCCGGCTTCTGCTTAAGCAACCCTGACAAAAAATTACTTTTGAGAAATATTCTACCTTGCTATTTTCTCCTTTTACGAGAATTTCTTACACCCAATTTCGTTTTCAGTTACTTATTTAATACCCTGTAAACCCCTATTCAAATTGGGGAACTCCTTAATACCGAAATCCTTATACGCAGAATGAAGTGTATCCTTAAACTACTACGACTGTTCCTAGAGAGATGTATCTGTAGATGTTTGTCTGTAGAAAATATATTATGTAATAGGACGTAAAGTATTTATGTAAGGAAGTGGAATGGAATGGATGGAGTGATAGAGAAATAAATTCAAATGTCTTCCCGTTGTCTATTTTTTTGGAGATTTACTTCCGCCACAACATCCTATCCATCACATACACAAAATCCCAACCAATGCCTTTAACCCGGGCATCTCCTCTTCCCTTCGTGTAATAAATTATTCCAGTCTACGCGCAACGACACAACTAAATCAAGATATTCGCTTCGTTTCAATATATTTATGAGCGTGTGCCGTCCGTCCTGTCGTCCCTCCGCTAAATAGATGACCTGACCTTTCCTATCTAAAAATATAAATAACCTATATAGCGACGTATCACTATATCGTCGCCTATATTTCAACATTAAACATTATAGCAGGAGCTTTGGCCTAATGAATTATAGTTTGTGCCTTTGGCATATAAGTGGGTAGTTCTTTATCGTAAATGGGTAAATATGAATATGACAGAATGACGGGTGTACAGTTTTGAATTGTAAGAGAAGAGATTCTAATGAAAAAGTTTATGTAGACAGACAGACAGACAGAGAGTGAGAATAAAATGTGAATTCAATTGCTTAGAAGAATTGATCTGTTCTGATTGTTGTGTGTGAAGAATAAAAAAATGTAAAGTCTAAAGAGAGAGATGGAGGGACGCCCTGTTGTGTGAATGATAGGAGAGTGCCAGGCGGAGAAGGAATGTGTAGCAGAATATTGTGTAAGTGAGAAAGAATGATGAGAAGCCCCGGTGGGTTATTGTCAGGGCAAAAGGGCAGCAGACGGGACAACCTGCGGAGTCATTATTCCACCCCTTGTGGTTAACTTACCCAACCACCCAACAGGGGACCACCAGACAACCAGACACAAATACGACAGCAGCTACAGCTACATAGCCATATCTTTATCCCATCTCCTGGACAATCTTATATCTACGTTACTCAACTCTCTTATTATTTCATTCTTTTACATATTACAGCGTCTCTTCTCAAACCTTAATTGCATTCAAATCTGCTTTATGCAATATGAAGTAGGATTATAGGAAGGAACTGAACGCCGGACTGAAGATCGCCTAGGACGGAACTTCACACGCCCTCTGCTGACACTTTGCTTCGGATATTAGCCTATAACCTAACCCAAAACTTCAAAGCGGGCATATGCAGTGAAGGAATTGTAGTAGGGCACGCGATGTTCCGTCCGAAGTGATATTCTGTCTATGTGATCTTCAGTCCGGTGTGATTTTCCTCCCGAATACCCACATGAAGATAACAGTATCAATTGCACTTCTTTTGCATAATGACAGACAACAGTTAATTAACTCACGTTGATTCTTATCCATAATAAACCATTACAAAACGGATGCAACCAAGTGGTTTAGCTACATAGTGTCACTAAAGTACAAGCTTCGTTGATGAAACTAATGGTATAATATGTAGATCATTTACTATTCAATTCTCATGAAATATTTAAGTTTGGGCTAAATGGAGTTTTCTAGTTATATTCCTGGAATCATACGCTTTTCAATGATACCCGCCTACTTGCCATTATATTGGTAATTAAAAAATTTGTGAGCGTGGCCATAACTCCGTGGGAGTGTGGACGATTAGTTAATAAACGCATGCAATTGCACTATATATTATGTACGTTAAGAAAATCAAGTACCTATACTAAATACTATTATTTCCACGTTGGAATCCACCAACTCCATAATGAAATTAAAGTAAATATATTTACATAAATGTTTGTTTTCTTTGAACATTACAAAGTTAATTAAAATAATGAGAATTAACTTCATTTTCAGGGGAAAGTCGACTTTCTTTATTCGAATTGAATGTTGAACTTCTCTTTGCATTTTTGAAATACGGAACAGAAGGGAAAATAAATCTTCCTTACTCGGTCGTTATAGACGATGGACTTTTCTACATTTTACTTGTAATAGTAGAGTCATAGTAAAGGCTATGACCCTGGCGATAGACGCCAGGTTAATAAGGAGGACACCTTACGCACTCACGCACTTAACTGTGTAACTTGACATATCATTTATTATAAAGCATTTCTTCCTAAAATTGACTTCTAGAACTCTCCCATACAAAACTGTCCATCAAATCTACATTACCACACCTGCCAAAGTACAATTAACATAATATATAATGCACTAATAGGGATGTAGTACAAATAGTTGTATAGTTACATAATATCCGGAAATAAGTAGAGCTGTTCACACTTGTTTTCACGCAGGGTTCTTTCTCCTCTCTCATATTCAATTTACAACAGTCTGTTCATACACTTTATTATTTCTTCTTATAAATATAATACTAGTTGGGGTAATAATATATTTCTAGTAAATATTATTACTTTACTTTTACTATTTAGTGTGTACCTATATGTGTATGTGAATGAGCCCCAGAACGTTGTTCAGGGTTTTTAGCAAAATAAGTTGACTTTTCGTCTGCGTTCCTCCTCCTCGTCGTCCGCCAAAATGGTTGTCCATAAATTGCAGTCAGAGGACGGATTCTCGCTCTCGCCTGTCGACAAGAAGGATTTATGTGCCCAACAACACAAAATCTGCTCTCCTTTTAACTTAAGTCGCTCGCTTTCCTGGCCTTCACTTGACTCGAGAGTTGAGTTAGGAGACTCGGCTGTCCCAACTTGTCCTCCACGTCCTCTCCTACTTACCCGCCTGTCTTCCCTGCTACCAAATACCCGCCTCCTCCCTTCAAACCAGACACACAGATTTATTTCATAATTTACTCCAAACTGTCATCTCCTTACACCAATTCCCTGACTCTCTTCCTTCTTTACTTTCTCTTGATTGCTACGACCTCTCTCTATATATGTACATATTTACAATAAATATATAAATATATCTCTTATATAAAAGCATATATGTATATGAGTATTTTGACATTATTTTTATAAACTATTAAAGCATGTAAGAAAATGACAATTTAAGATACCAAAATCAACAATTAATCACTAATTAGTAATTTCAGACTTTATTTCGATATCCAATAAGCAGATATTATATTCAATATAATAATGGTTTTTCTCATCATTAAGAAAGTACTTTCTCTAGCAAATAATGTTGAAAGAACTCAGTCTTTATATGAAATCCGTATTAGTATTTTTTTAATTAAATAAATGCTATGAAATATAAAATAATCTTGCTGAATTGTAAATATTCTAGTAATCTTTGTACTAAATTGAGTACAGATACTATCTGCATATATTAAAAATACGGTATAAATTGTCTATCAAAACATACATATACTGACATAACAGTAACACACGATATTACATGTATAAGGATATCGTAATATATATTTAGAGTGCCTATATATGAGATATTTGTAAGGAAGTGTTCCTTTTATGTTGTTGGATGTAAGTATATGATATTTTGTATGTAATGTTGAGTAATGTATGTGAGATGCGGGTAAGGAAAAGAGTATTATTGATGAGTTGCCACAAATAGAGCTATTCATTTCTGTCAGACCTCCACAGCCTCTACAGATTGCCTCATATTTTATTCTCCTCTTGACACATCCATATTACATCCCTCTCCTCATTTGTCACAAACCCATTTCTCTCTTCTATATACTCTTCTATATGTCTTACATACAGATATTTATGTATTTCCTTCAACTCTCCATCTTAAACACACGTACCTACAACTTTCACATATTATTACTTCACTTACATCACTAACACGTTTTCTGTTACATACGATCACATCCATAAAATATATTCTATCTATCCAATGTAAACACTCTATTGCCACTAAATATATATGGTATGACAAATATAAAGAATCTTGCTACATGTTTTCAGTGGTTGAGAAAAAACTTTAGACGTATATTTTGTCCTTCTTCAAAAGTTATGATGCCCATGGACATTATAACTTTTGACATGGTGGCCCGATTCCAGTGAGATATAGATACGCAGCCCATATGGCTAAGGAGCCAGTTTCGCTTTGACATGTCATACTGTAATTGTTGTAAACTATTGTCATCAAGGAAATATGAACTGTTTAGCTCTGCTATTTGTTGCATCTGTTTTGCAATGGTTTATTACCTACACAGTTAAGGCTGCTGTGATATAAGAGGAATTTGGCTTAACATGGGAGGGATAGGGATCCGCGTGTTCTGGACTTGTGTTGTGTGCAGCGGCGTGAACACATATATTTTGTGGTGCATTGGAGCGGGAATACCTTTCTGCAGTTGCTTGTCCATCCTTCCTGGTCAGTGTGTGCCTGTCTTTAATACATTCTAATATGTGCTAGTAGTGCTTTTTTACTAGCACACAGACTTGGCCAGCCTCGGCCGCCCTTGAAAGTTCTCATATTGAAGCCACGTGCCTTTCTTTTCAACTCGACTAACTCGGCGCCATATCTACATCTCTTCGGAGGTTTTAGCCCGTCACTCTATACCGTACCTACACGCATTGGCTTTTAGTCACTCTGTTTTATCAAGCTACTCTTGTCCAGAATTCCCGGTCCATATGGTTTCGTAAAATACTGTAATAAAGGTATCAATAATATCTTTACCTAAAATAACCAATATTGTATGTACATTTATATTGTTGCTAATCTGAGCTTTAGAGAGGTATTTCCGTGTAAGGTGATGTAATTACGCATTCCGATTAAATGTTTGGTTTCCCCTCTCGACCTGTACGCAGGAAGGAAAGAGTTATCGTCGTATGTGGGTTCTCTTTATATTTAGCCGCTGATGGCAATAGTTGATGTATATTAATATATGGTTGATGTTGTAATATATAATAAGACATAATTGATTGATAATATTAGATTTTTAAATTACGTATTTCATGTTTGTAACATCTGTATGAAATGTATTTATGCTTTGTGTATATGGACGTTCGTTCGAGAAACACAATAAAGCCTTACTATTACTATTACTATTACTATTTACACTAAAATAATATGAAGATGAATGTAACAAAGATGCGGATTTTGCAGTCCAGGATATCCTAATAAAGTAAAAAGTGTTTTGGGTAGAATAAATAAAGAAATAATGTGGTAAGGTTCCCAGCTGTCCCGGGTGCGACATGGCTCATTTTTGGAAAGTGGGACGCAAGTTACCCGTAATCTTCCCAATTTATGTGGGAACGCTTCCAATCATCCCAGACGCCCAATGCCCAAACGTTTTGGGCGAAGGGATGTGGGAAATATGGAAACATGCTGCTAAATATTGTATTTGAGATTTTGCCATTGCGGAATTACTCGACAATATCGGACTATTGTATGTAATTTATAGTGCAGTGTTTTAATCCTGGTTTTGGGTGGAATAGTCCCACCTGGGAACATTTCCAACCTACTCGCCTTGCGTAAAAAGTGGGAATTAAGGTATGGAAAAGTTGTAATACATGTAATGTTAATCATAACCTTCCTAATTCCCATGAAAACTTTCCCGATCATCCCGAACGTCCAAATTTTTAAGGTGGGAAGTGGAAAATACAGAATCCATGGATTTAATGCATGTTTAAACTCTAAAGCAAGTTCTCCAGCAAAGAAAACGTATATTAAAGGAGTGTATAGGAATAAATTAAACCGGTTTTGGACAATGTGGTTTGTAGAACGTGATGTGCTGCAATGTGGATAAAGTATAAATCTTTAGGAAACATGAATTAAACATTTGCATTTGATCTAACCAGTGGTTAATTTGCAATTCCCTTGTGGCATTGACAGTACTATTTAGTCTTAACCAGCATATGGAATGGAATATCCTTGTAGCAACAAATAAATGTATGTACCTGTATATAAGTTGGATATCGCACCTTTAAGTAATCAAATGTTTAAACATATGGTTATCAAAATATACCAACTTATTAAGCTAATGCACGAATATCCAATAATATTAAGTTACGCAATTATTTTTGAAGAAATGCTCATAATTATGTATTTTTATTATAACTAATTTTATCTCCAGTCAAAATGTCTATTTGAACAATAATTTTGGGTTTGCTAATAAGACAAGTTGCCCTCAAAAGTGATTTTATTGAGCTGCGTTTCACTAAATGATTTGGAGGTAGAGAAAAATGTGCATGACTATGACAAAGTATTGTGCCGGCACAAAACTTCTTGGTTTCTAGCTATACATGCATGGTTTGAAAGATCAGCATATATTTGTAAATAAATCGTGAGAGTTACTTAATGCCTCATCTGAAGTTTTTCATTGTATAACATGACAAAATAATTGATGGTGTACGGTCCTATTGTACTTTTGCAAAACCTAAACACGTTTTCCAGGGAATAGTTTACTAATAAAATTGATATGGATAATAAGTTAGCATACAGTTTCCAACATAATAGTAGAGTTGAAGTGGAAGTTTTTACAATGTATTTTTATGTATAGATACTGATATTCACTCGCCCCTTAGAACACAAAAACGAATGTCGTAGCAGAATATGAGAACCACAGTGCCAAAAATACCCGTATGGTAACTTGTTTATTACCAATGCCAACTTTCAAACGCTTATAAAAATGTACGAATGGTGTTAATATTAATAGTCAGTTAACGCACAAATATAGGCACATTTAAAGGATGGTTTTTGAACGAACACAATGGTACAAACCAATTTTTGATAGAAATATTTGATAAAACTGGCACAACGGGAGTATTTACTGTATACACTGGTATCATTTGCAACTCAAATACAGACTCTTCCAACTACAATTGAGAATTTGAAACGCAAGTAATTAATTACAGTTCAATTTGAAAAACGGGGAGTATTGTATTGCATTGTATTTATTCGATGATTTCCGGCCAAAGCCTTTACATCTAGTACATTCTTACATTTCATTATTACATTCAACATAATTACATTTCACATAAAATAATGTACTTAATATACACAATGACATGAAGAAAAATCGTGAAAAACAACAGGTCACTGTATAATCCTCTCACACAATGACACAATTTATGGTTATAGCTAAACTCAAATATCATAATATAAGTGTATTTTCACATGGAAAAATCAGTACCCTAGTTCAAATATTCGCGGTTGACATCTCCTCTCCATATACAGATTACATAGGCTGACTAGGCCTATAACGCAAACGATTATCGTAAAGAACCTATTGACCACTTGACACACAAATAAATACAATGTATCAAGAATAACACGCCATAGAATTGTTAAGGTAAGTTGTTATAATACCATACAGTAGTTACGCATACATTCATATGTATGCGGACTTGCTCATCGACGAAAGAAATTGTAATTGATTTGATACTATGTAAATCACTTGGTGACCCAGACTGAAATAGTGCTATTATAGTTGTTGGTTGGTTGATGTATTGTGCACTCCGCTTACTACTAGAGGTATCTCCATATCACCGAGTTCACGTCGCTTCTGTAGACACAAAAATAGTTTGGTTGGCCGTCCCCACAAAGTGATGAATTACAACCCGTGTATACACAGAATGCAGGAGGGAAACATCTAGTCAGTCGCCGAGAGGCGGAAATATCTGCATAATCTCCATTCAGTCTAAGGACAGAGAGCCGATATCCATTGAAGGAATATCCACACAATCTTATAATAATGACTACGCACCACTATTTAAATGACGAACAGGCGACAGCACTCCAATTTTCTGATTTTTCAGCATGGCACACCCGAAAAACTGACATTTCGTCACTGGGGTCACACCTTTTCGCACTTTCGTTGTCCTAGCACTTTCACTCGGGTCACCAGTGATTTTTGAGAACAAAAAATATTGATTATCTGTCGATATTTACCAGTTTTACTGACGGAACAGAGTAGGAAAGAAAAAATTTGAGATAGATGTTAGCCGTTCCGTTGTCGATGAGCAAGTCCATGAAAAACGGGGAGTAATGGGCTATTTATCTAACTTTTATGTAGTGAAAGATGACTCTACAGCACATGTGCTCATTGCACTACTATTAGATTGTATACTGGCTTTCCCCAACAGATGGTTTTTGGAATTACATTGAAATATCTTAAAAAACTCTCTACGAAACTTTTTTCCAAATGCAAAATAAAAAATAAAATTGACCGATGAATTCAACACAAATAAAAATACAGTAAATGGAGCGACATAAAGAGCTAGTGGAGACTGAAGCCAAATACCAAGATAAAGAAGGGGAAAGCATATACAGTTGCATAAGAAAAATGTTATGACGATCGCAAATTGAATAGTTGTCAATGAATATGATTCTTTTTCGTTTGACGTCATTGTTGTCCGTGCGGCGTTAGCAATTCTCATCTTAAAATGGAAAACAATTTTTTAGCATTCTATTGCTATATTACATAATAATTTTAATTGCAAAGCTTTTATCTTACCGATCTATAGATGGCAATGTTGAGAACAAGAAGTATTAGAAACGGCACAACAAATGTGAACGTCACAAACGCCGCAATTCCATAATACACTGAGAATCCTGGACTCTTTCCAAATTCAGTGTGTACGACAACGTAACCCATTGAGCCTTCTTTGTGCACAATTTTTCTTTCAAAATATACCGGTGCTTTGAGACAAATACAAAATATTCCAGTAAACACGGATAGTATTTTCACTCTTCTTGGAGTACAGAGATACCTAACTTTTAATGGATGACACACGGCAATATATCTGGAAAAATTAAATGGAAAAGATTAATATGCAATTTATTTTTATAGCCAATAATTTAGGTTGCATAATTTTGTTTTACCTTTCGATTGTGATGAGTACTGTAAAGTAAATTGAACAGGTTTGTGCTAAATTGAATAGAAGAGGAAAGTATTGTAGTTTTATAAAGGTAAATACTAAACACATTAATTATATACGTATTGTATTTCCTACATATTTACCTGTATAGCCAATGTGGTATGATATTAAAAACACAAATGGATTAACCCAAACCAAATATTGTATTCCAACTCCAAAATACAAAAACAGGTTAGGAAGTCCATAGTAAAGAATAGAGCAAAATACCCAAATGAGATCAAAAATTGTCAAAAAGAGCAACAGAATGTTCATTTGGGATTTTCTGGATTTTAGGCGAAAGAGTATCACCACACTTAACAAGTTTCCTACTGTTCCAAAAATTGCAACAAGCAGTAATGCAAAGCCACCAAATATAACACTTAGGAGAACCACTGTATTAACAATAGGATTCACTTCAATGTCTGTCTGGTTGAAGGTATTATTATTGTCGCTCGAAACATTCCCGACCTCCATTTTAAATAAAATTGTCAAGCACTGTTGGAGGATGATTTGAAATTTTTCTAGCTATTTACCTTGAATCAGAAATTTTTGAAAAACCATTTTATGTCAGATTGTATACGTATGTCTCTCATTCCATGCCACGACCGTGCACGTAGCTTTGATACAAATATAATTTCTTGAAACCAACCTTCACCACATGATAATATAGCATGGTTATAAGTGAATATGATGTGAATATAGATGTGCCGTTTACACTGCGTAAAAAGAAATTAATTGTCTCCTTAGATTTTTTCGTTCCAGAACCCCAAAGTATGACAGATTTATTGTAAAATTCAGAATCTTATACAATTACTAGCTATGTGGGTACTCTAAAACACGTTTTTACAAGAACGACACAAATAACGTTTGGATTAGTCCACCTTTAGTATGTATCTATAAACATACTTACTTAACTAACACTTTTTTTATATTCAGTTTAGCTGGATAAATAAATACGCTGGATCAGTCAGTCCTTGTTATTACAAAATACAATGTAGTTTTTATAGAGCCTTATTTTCTGTGTAATAGGGAAATACAGAATGTATTTAAGGATAAATTGTGTAAAAACGCAGTATGATATTTAAAGTTTAACTAAATTTTTCTTATTGTAATATCCTGTTTGTTTGTTTAAAGTCTAAAAATATTTAGGTACTTTCCAAGCTAACCACAATTAGCTTAATTGCTGAAGTAAATAATATAATCTAGTATTTATTTATGAACTAGAGTTTTAATATTAACATTAAAATTTGGCATTTGTCTTCCACACAAGGAAATTACAAATACAATGGCACTTTGGTCTACGATTTATGTAGGAAAGTAATATGTGTCCTCAACTGTGTCCATTTAGTTTACGATATTGTTGTTATTATGCTAGTTTTAAATAATAACCGCAAGCAATGTAAATATTTTCTATTCTCATTCTGACGAAATACATAATACATACCTATATTAATATTAATATATATTATAAGAACGCATTGAAATAAATTATGCAGTTTACAATTGAAATGTAAAAACGCAAAGGGGCATGCCATGCGTCTTTTTTGCACACATATTATACCACAAGAAACTTCTTAATGTAAGTAAGAAGAGTTCTATTATTCTTAGTAAAAAGAATAGAATAAGAAGGTACTACTTATTCTATTATTTGAAATACACAAATGTGTACAACTAATCTACTTATTATTAATGTAAGTTCAGACATGCAGATAAATGTTCCCTCAATTAAAATTTGAAAGCAATTTTATCAAATATAAGTTGTATTATTATATTACCCAACATGTATAAGAATATTCCTTATATAATATGTACACTGTATTTTGACCTTTTAATTATATTCAAATTTGTACTTTAAAAAAACATCACTAGTGTTATTCTTTTTAAATAGTTTATAATCCTTTCATTAATAATAGTTTTGAATATATGTCGTATTCAATTGTAAAAAACAAACCTCCAACGATAACAATTTAAACTGGAAGTATGCAATCATTCTGAAGCGAAAGACGTTTCTACCGTACAGTTACTGATAACACTTTTACTAGATTCTGCCCTTGATTTTCCAAACGCCAGGTGTATTTTAAATAGTTTTTGAAACTCCCTGCGAAATCTTTTCCCAAATGCAAAATAAAAAATGAAGTTAACTGATGAATTTAAAACATATAGAAATACATTGAAGGGAAGAACATAAAGAGCCTTTGGGTACCCGAGCCAGCAACCAAAATAAATAATTGGAAAACATATACAGTTGCATAATAAAAATGTAATGACGATCGCAAATTGAATAAATGTGAACGAATTTGATTCTCGTTCGCTTAATGTCATTGATGTCCGTGCTTTATTGGCAATTCTCATCTGTAATAATTTAATTAAATAACGTCAAATAAATAATTTAAATAATTGTAATAATTAAAAATTATCGTAATTTCGTACCGATCTGTATATGGCAATATTGAGCACAAAAAGTATAAGAAATGGCACAACGAGCGTGAAAGCCACAAAGGCAGCAATTAGATAATATATTTGGAATATGTGACTTGATCCAAATTCAGTGCTTTCAACAGTATAGGCCATTGATTGTTCATTATAGTTTATCGTTCTTCCAAAATACAAAGGGACTTTTAGAAAAGTTGAAAACAAAGTAGTACATACAGCAATAATTTTCACTCGTATCGGTGTGCAAATGTATTTCAATTTTAACGGATGGCACACGGCAACATATCTGAAAAATTTGGATAACAAATATAATTATTTATACAAAATACAAAAATATTTATTTATACATGCATTATTTGCTCAAATGTTTTCGTTATAAACTAAGACAATTTTTAGGGACCAAATGAGGCAATAATTTTTTTAATGGTTTTGTTACACAATCCGACTTTTGTCGGGACGAAAAAATATTAATCCCAAATATAATACTTAAGAATATCTAGAGAATAATTAATAAATCTTAATTTTATTGTACCTTTCGACTGTGACGAGTATTGTAAAATAAATGGAGCAGGTTTGTGCTAAATTGAAATATCAAATTGAGAAAGAATTCCTTGAGAAAATTAATTTAGGAATGACACTGACACAACATTATGTTACTAGTTACCCGTAAAGCCAATGTGGAACGATATTAAGTACACAACAGGAAACCAAACCGCAAATTGTGCTCCAATTCCAAAATATGTTAACAATATAGGTAGTCCTTTACAAAAGATGGAGCAAAACACCCAAATGAGGTCAAAAATGGACAGCCAGAGCAAAAGGATATTCATTGGGGATTTGTTGGATTTTAGGCGAAATAATATCACAACACTTAAGATGTTGCCAATTGTTCCAAAAAGTGCAACAAACAGTAATCCGAAGCCACCAAAAATAACAGTAAGGATAGCAAGGTTTCTCCCATTAGTGATGTTCTCAAACTCAGCTTTACTTAAATTGGAAGTCAAGAAATATTTGTATATATCATTAGACATGGTAATATTTAGATTATGACACTCGTAGATTTATTGTCAGTAGTCTCTGCTGCTCAAAGATTGGTCAAGGTCAGCTATAGTTCCATCCCTAAACCACAGAAACGAAAATGATGACCTTAGAAGGAGTGTTACTAGAGCAAATTATTTCCCAATGATAAAGTTTTGTTCGAATGGGTTGTAGAAAAGAATTTATAAAAGTATGACAACATTTTTTTCAAATTTTCCTGTAATTTTTTGTTATTTTGAAATATAAAACGATTATCTATTAATTAAAGTCAGCTATTTACTATAATTCCTAATGTTGTAAGTATAATTAATGAATACTACATAAAGTTGGAGTAGTACGCTGCGAATCTGTTTCTTCTTTGTATATCTTGTTGCCAACTTCATCATTTCTTTACGGCAGTTTGTGAAAATAAGTACATTACGTAGCAGTACAAGGACAAACTAATTTACGATACATTGTCTAAATTGTGGAATTTTGTATTCTATGCAAAATCGCTTATTATTATTATTATTATAACGAATAGAAGAAAAAAACCGGTTTGCATTTTACAACAACTAGAATGCAGAGTTAATAATATTATATAGGTACTGACACGCATAATAGTAAGAATGCGTGAATAGTATTAGGCTCAATTGCATGTAACATAACAGTATCATAAAGGCACAAGTAGTAAGTGTGAAAGTCGCAAAGCGTTTCACGCCGTCCGTGAATTTCTTCATATTGTGGTTTGCAACACTTAATGGTGCTAGGCTAGAAATTCGTGACATTAGGAGAATAAAGAAAACGATTATTGGGGGTTGATTTTAACCCCGTTGCAGCAGATAATACATTTATAGTAGGGCATGGATCGGGAAATTGAATCGATTAAATACAATTATCTGTATATACTTCAAAGTTTTTAATTAAAATGCATTTGCAGTTAAATACGTTTAACAGCATCTTAATTAAGTATGGATGCGAAGAAAATACCAACTTCACCAAAATTTTGAGGTAAATACGTTATGTGGTGGAAAACATCAACTGAAATAATATTGATTGATATGCTGAATTCTCTAGTTGAAAATTAATTCATGGCGATTTCATTTATTCACTTGTTTCGGTTTTAATGAGCAGGCAATAAAAATAATCCACTGATTATTGCATAGAAAATTTTAGTGCCTTAAAAGTAAAATCTAACATATCTTAAATAGCGATTAAAAATAAAATGCAACATTTATTCTTCAACTTTTTTAAACTTTATAATATAGTACATTTCAGGAAATTCACTTTCAGTATTAAATTACATAATATATTCAATTACATACATAATATAATTGAAATAAGAAGATGTTGTTTATGACAATAGTTTTTTTTGTTTCCCGATTTTACTTCGAGCTAAAGGAACACATAATATAATAATAAGGCTTACATTTAATTGCACTATATAAAACTTACTTTCACATATCGACGGCTTCATATGGAATCGACGTATCAGCTTATTCCACAGATTCAGTCAGAGTTGGGTGCACTTTATCAAAAGGGAGAGGGGGTGCACTTTATTAGCCCGGTGTGGGAGGGGGGATTTTCCTAGCAAGGTGAGTGGGTGAAATTTTGTAGCAGATGAGGGGGTGAACATTATCAGCAGTGTGAGGAGGGTGAAATTTATCAGCGGGGTGATGGGGGATTATCAACAGAGTGAATTATCCACATGTTTCTGCAGTTGCTGAAAATATCTTAGGTAATTGTATGTGCATTTAGTAGGGAGGGCCCGGTCGGGACGGGCCCGACCGGCAGGGGCTGATCTAGGCACTGGGCCAACTGGGCGGTCGCCTAGTGCCTCGCGCCTGTAGGGCACCGCGCAGCGGGGCCAGCACAGGCGGCGAAATTTTATTCATATTTTGCAATTTAAAGTAAATTGTTTAGTACTCATGAATTACTTATAACACCGCATATTATTATATCTGCTAGCAAATTATAGCAGATATCTATGATTTATGCGGCATAATTTGAGCACTATTAGAGCAAATCATCAAACTTTGTTGAGCGTCACACGCCGTGTTCTAAATGCAAAGCATTTGCAGAATGGCGTCTAGATATAGAGATATTGGTCGAATATCCTTCAGGGGCTGCGAATAGACAAAAAGGAGAAAATGCAAAAATCAAATGCAAAAAGCAGGAAGGATCTCTGTTTTTGGTCTGTGTTTAAGGTCTACTAGACGAATATATAAATAAAACTTTCTAGATGTACTTGAAAATGGATCGTTACAGTACAGGACACAGAAAGGAAACAAGTCAAAACATAAGAATGAGAATGTGCGCAGCCCTCACTTTTTGGATGCGCGAAAATCTCCTTGTTTCTCTGTGTTAATCTTATGGGAAAAAAACGAAGAAATTTCGGGGAAAAAAATAAAGAGTTTGACAAAGCGTACAGTTCCTTGAGTTAGCTTGTTCGAAAGAGAAAATTTTTCTCTATGACTTATGGCCTTCCTTTTCTGCATATTTCTAACGAAAAGCATTAAAAAATAGGGTCAAAGTGCCATTTACATGTAAATCCCTATTCCAGACTTCTCATTTTCAAAAATTAACTGGTGATACTAGATGTTTTTTACAAAAAACGGGCAGCCATAAGTCAGAAAAAAAGATTCTTAACACGCCTATCAATTTTATTCTATTTGCTCCGGTGACCTGAAATTTTTCCCCGAAAAGCGGTCTAGTCACCCTTACGATATCACAAGAACGTTTAAATGCATTGGGGACAATTTCAATAGTCCAATTCTGGTATCCCTCACCCAGACTCGTCATCTGTATTTTACAACAGACTATACATGAACATACCCTGCTTGTTATTATCTGACAGTGTGCCCAGCCGCCTCTGTTTCTGTGCTTGCAGGCGAAGCGGCCAAATTTATCTGGAATGTATTGTTACATACATAATATTACATTCTATATTTACATTAGGTATTAGATACATGTACATAATACTCAACATGTTTATGCAAAATTGTATAAAAAAATGTACCTTACCAACACAAAGTCATATTATTAGTACAAATATTTAATATTCAATTTAATTCATGATATTTAGTACAAAATTTCTTTGAAAATTTCAGAAAGAGATTATCACTCCCCAAGGAATTGACAAATCGCATAGTTAATTCAGTTATTATACTAATAATAATATGACTTTTTATTGGTAAGGTACATTTTGAGCAATGCATGTACATGTTGAGTATTGTACCTGTACCTAATATTAATATAGTATGTACTATTATGTATGTAATGACAATGACTATTGAAAGTGAGATCGCAGACAACCTAAATTATGATGATATAATTATCTTAGTGCAAGAAAATCGAGAAAAATAAATATTTTCGAAATATTATGTAACCTAATTATATGTAGCTTTTCTACATCCTTATGATTTGATGGGGCCCCGCATTTTCGATCGCCCAGGGCCCCGCAAATCCTAGATCAGCCACTGCCGACCGTATGTGTCCCTATTATACATCGGCCTCAATAGGGTTGAAGGTATAAATGCAAACAACAATTCAACTGTAGTAGAACTAAACATAATTGTAGAGTAGTGGGATATTAAATAGGTATCTACATGCAAATGAACTTGACTACGAAAACACGAATTGCCAGGTAGCAAGCTATTGCGAAAGGTATTTAGCATACGCACGCATACATTTATCTCGAAGAAGATAATATTGGGGAGCAGATTTTTTATTCACAGCAAGTTGTGAGAGTGCAATGGAACTTAACGTGAATGTAGGTTTACCGTGTGAGAGACACAATACGAAGTACTTGTTTGTGGAGGTCAATAATGTTTAATATTCGCTTACTCACATGGACTACCTTAAAATGAACAAAAGTATGGAACAAGTGCAAGTGCAATGCTATTATGTATTCAGAAATAGGAACAATTAAATACGAAATGCGTTTATACTCGGTCTGTTAGTGACGACCTTTCGTTATAAACCGGGCGGCCACGTGATTGAGCTTATTCCTTCTCTGTATAAAGAATTTTTAATCAATAATTATCACAATGACTAATACTATTGACAAGCTAATTTTCTACTACGTTTACCACGGTTTATTATAACTATCTTTAGGCAAAAAAATCCAGTTCTTATTTATTGCAATAACTATTTTGGGTTTGTTAATAAGGTAAGTTGTCCATGATAAAGTACTGTGCCGCCACAAAACTTGTTGGTTTCTACCATGATTTGAAATTCATGTATGTACATATTTGTAAATAAATCGTGGGATTTACTTAATGCTTCATCTGAATTTTTTCATTGTATGATGGCATAACATGGCAAAATAATTTATAGTTACGATTATCGTATTGCACTTTTCCTAATCCAAAACACGTTTTCCAGAGAATGGTTATTTTATTGGAATGAAAATGCAGAATAAATTAGCATACAGTTTCCAACATGATATTAGAGTTGCAGCTGCAGGTTTTACAATGTATTTTAGGTATAGACATACTCGCTCGCTCATTAGAACACAAAACGTATGTATAAACCAGAATATGAAAAACACAGTGATAAAAATATCCGTTTGGGAACTAGTTTATTATCGATGCCAGCTTTTTATCAAACGCTTATAAAAATATACAAATGGTATTAATAACCACTTAACGCACAATTATATGTAGGCACATTTGCGGTATTGTTTTTGAATAAATACAATGGAATAAGCCAATTTTTGATAGAAATGTTTGATTAAAACTAGCACTAGTGATTAGACTAGTATCATTTACAATTCAAATACAGAATCTTCCAGTTACCATTGAGATTTTGGAACTGAATTAAATCAATTACAATACAATTTTATTTAACTATTGTAAAATGAAAGACGATTCTACAGTACTTGTGCTCATTACACTACTATTAGATTGTATACTGGCTTTTCCCAACAGAGGGTTTTTGGAGTTACATTGAAATATCTTAAAAAACTCACTACGAAACTTCTTTCCAAATGCAAAATAAAAAATAAAATTGACCGACGAATTCAACACAAATAAAAAGACAGTAAATGGAGCGACATAAAGAGCTAGTGGAGACTGAAGCCAAATACCAAGATAAAGAAGGGGAAAGCATATACA
>JAQFYC010003748.1:0-19622 GCA_034694165.1 Tomocerus mixtus
AAAAAATAAAATGTGATGGTTTTATGCAAACTGTGGTGCAATACTGGTACATTTATATATGATGATGACGTAATTATGGGGGGGGGGGGGTATTCAAAGTGTGACAAAGTGTGACATATGGGGGGGAGGGGGTCCAAAAATTGGCAAAACTTGATGACGTGTTTAATGGACGGTCCCTTTCAGAACACAGCACAATTATCTGGCAATTGTATTCTATGAGCTCCACAATAGCAATAGTTTACCCTGACTTATATGCAAATATAGGATTTTTTCTGTTTGCTTCACTCAGGTACTTATGCACTTAAAAAAATGGAAGGGCAGGACGTGTTCATCACTAAGCCACCTACTTATTTACATACATGGCTCACAAATGTGACTGATATGTAGTAGACTGCTTCATAGGAAGTAAGTACTAATACTTACTAAATTTTAATATTCTTTCAAATCTTTTTACTTAGGTAGGCAAATTAAGGCACTGACATAAATATCATTATCCCCACACATGTCAACACTAATGACTATTTTATCAATACGCTCTCTATTATGTATAGGAATGTGCATAAGTGTGACATTACACTAATGGATAACTTGTTCGTTTCACCTTAGTTACGACAATAACTTGATAACAATTATGGAAATGGTTGGGATTGGATGTAGTATTTATATGTAATATTACGCTTAAAATAAATATGTTCATTAAAACTCTGCTCTCAAAATTACAGTATTCATACAGTAGCTGTGTATGTGTTGGTTGTTTTATTCAAATTGTTATAACTAAGTTGTTCTCCCTTAACTTATCCTTAACTTTCATAACTTACGTTTTCTTTTTTATAAAACGTTTTATTTCGCTTCAATTCGTTTTGTGTAAAATATTCCAACACCAATTTAAAAATAAAATCTTGACATGTCACGTTAGTCTTGTTGTCTTATTCCTATTGTCAACATCAGACACTCTGCATACATAATCTGCGTTCTGAGTGTTAGTAATGCATGGCAGTTGGCGATAAACAAACAAGACAAGTTACACCTAAGAAATAATCTTACAACCAATATTATTACATGTTATTACACTTACTACAAGTATATATGAAAAAATGCATTCTTAAAAAGTTAAAGCCCAAACGATAATGTCCTATTTATATAATGTGTAATATACAATAAGAAACCTTATTAATATCCATAAGATGAGTATTTTAAAAACGAAGCATTTTAAAATTGCAATATTAAAAGATATCTTCCTGCTAAACTACAATGTTGATGATAAAATTCGAGAAGCATGCATACCTCCCCGATAAATATTAATTGCCGAAATACCTGCGGATTCATCTCTGGCCACATTGTGCTCCATTTTATTCCAAATTAAGAATTGCTTCGGTATCCAGTCCAATCTTTAGGTACTTAACTGCAAGTGTTTCATGTTTCTTCTTGCACACAATATCCTATTAGAATGAGAACCTCTAACTTTATATAGTAAATTGCCTTAGAGAGATCTCCTCAATTTCATTTCATATTTCATCCATAGCTGGCTGGTAATTAAAGGCATAATATAATATATACTATAATATATATAATAGATACAGAGGAGAACACAACAGACCATTGTAAGTAATCACGATATTATGCTTTGTTATGAAAAGGCAGCAGCGTTTCCATTATTCTCATCTGATTCTCTTTTGCTGCATACTTTATGTTTTGAGTTTGTAGAGGTTTATTAGTATTTGGCTAATTGGACGTCTGGAGTAAGTTGATTACCTGTAAAGAGAAACTAACCAAATAGGAAACGGAAAGCGTTCGCTTATGTACAGTGTGTTAGCTTTGTTAAACTAATTTCTATGAAACACCAGTGAGCCGCAAGACCCCTCATTAGAACGTTATATAGCATCCCCAAACTTTGCAAATTTGTGTTCAATTTATCAGCAACAATTGTAACTAATTCAATAATGCAAATTTAAAGAAATCAAAATTAAAGCTTGAAATAGAATATTTAAAACTTTTTTTATTTCTGTTTTGAATAAAGGAAGAAAATTTGAAATAATAGACCCTATTTAAGGATTCACGGTACCTAATGCACTTTTAGGATTCTTAATCAATTTTTCATTACATTACTTTAATTTGGTACAGTCAAAATTTTAATTCCTTTCATTTTTGTTTGCCTGGTGAATTTTGCTCATTTTTCGCAAATATGATGCGACAATATTGTACTTAGGTTAGGCTGAGGGGTATTGACCGCCACTGATATTGTATACTGTTCCGTAATGTAGTTAGCATTGTCAAAGCCAAGGAAGGCGAATTTAGTGTTGCGATATAATGATGGTTGTTGTTTTAATGAAACTCATATTTCCCCTCCGCTCTTCTCATTTTCAGTTTCCGGTGCACAAATGATTTTATCAAAAGGGATGAGAAGATGAGTTATTCTACATAGCCGTGTGATGTATTTACTAATTTAACAATAAGGTTATGGATTATGTAAATGCTTGTGAATTTATCTTTTGCTTTAAGAACAAGAAAATGGTTAGGGGATGAAGAGGCGAGAGTGAATCGATTTGACTTTGACTTCTTTGGTGTAGTTTAATAAAGGATTGCCGCCCGCGTAATAAATAATTCGTGATCTACAATAGTGATAGGATCTTATCTTTATCAATATGCTTTAACCCTGGAAATGATTTTAATAGAATTGAAAGAGCAGGTGATTGATTTACGCTCATAAACAAATTGATTTGCAAGGATTGTCTCCTAAACAGCTCGCTGAAGTAATAAATGCCTCAGATCCAAAGTTCCAACTCCAACTCCAATTTCAGCTCCAACCTACATGCACAACACACAGATTTTTCCTTTTGCAATGAGATTTTCTCAAGAAAAATGAGCAGAGATTTTTTCTTCCTTTCTTATAGCTAATGGGGACTATCTATCTGCATTCACTGCTCTTTTGTTGAACTCCTTACGGTAGACAAGATTAAAATCTCGGCTGCTTTTGTTATACTTACTGATACTTACACAGAATAATGTCTTTTCTTGGCTTGACTTGGTTTTTGGTTTAAGCTAATCTAATCGTAACCTACAAGTCCCATAGTCCCATAGTCCCAATCCTAATATATCATTAAGCCTTTCTATGGCAGAAATAATTGACTTTATTGACAAGTTGATTGACTGCAAACGATCCAATGGAAAATGCAATAAAGCTATTTAAAATAAGTATAAAGGTAGAATCCAACATACAAAACAAATACAATAGAACATCCTCTTCCATTCACTTTATTCAACTTCAGTACCTTTAATACATTATCATATACTTATTTAGCTATAGTACAATGTATGTAGTATAATATGTAATCTCCTTCGTTTTCTCAATTTACATTACTTTACATTAGGTCACGTTAACATTATTTAGGTAAATATACAGTAGAACAACATGTTGAACATATAGTAATACATTCATTAAACATAATATATCTAATGAGTAGGTAGACAGTAGACACTTATTTACTTACTTATGTATAGACATCATTTAATTTGACTATTTATAGTCTATCTAATAATGTTAACATACTTCATAGCCTTACTAGTTGTTATTATTACTATATTGTATACTGTACATAATAGTAGTAGTTTTCTTTTCTTAGTTACAAGTTAGACCTAATACAGTTTATTTATGTAGATTAGGCAAATAGGTAGATGTTGTACAGATATAGCATGTTAAAATATATTCACATCGCGTTAACATGATACGCCTACTTTACAGTATTCGTTATATTGCTTAATTAAGCTACATATATTATTGTACAGAACAGTTTGATTGAACAGCAGTAGATTTTTTTCTGTACTCACTATTTATGAACATGCATACTTAAATACAGTTTTACACAATACAGCTTTGTGTTATTTGCATAGATTAAACTACATGCTTGCAACTTATTATTTAGAGCACGGATCTACAACTACAACTTAATATACTTAGCAAATACCTTTATGTATTTGTAATTTGTATCATTAAATATATGTATTACCTTAAATTTATTATAATTTTCTGTATGCTTTGTGTATGTGGACTGAAACTGCCATGAAATTTGCAAATGATTCATTACTATTTACTAATGCTTAAAGATTTTAGTGTTGATTTCTTCTAATTACCTTCTCCTAGTTTAAGATCGACTTGACAAGACATTGCTATTGGTTTTGGTACATTATCTTGTTGGCGTTCGACTTCTGCTCTGTAGCTTACTAACTATAACGTATGTAATCCACGTAAGTAATCTAACATGCAATATCTATCTATCTTACTTAATTTATCACCTAGGTACCTTACTTACTATTACTATAAGTAAGAATTATATTGCAATGCCAGGGATATAATCGCTATAATACCAAAACCCATTCTTCTTTTACTCTTCTAGGTAGCAAGTAGGTATACTTTCTTATAAAGACAAAGACAACAGACACAATACACACCCATCATTAGTTACTCTAATTAGAGCTCAGCAGCACTCATCTTCTCTTTTCTACGCTCCACGTCAGCCTAATTCCATATAATATCTCTATTTTCCTTTCCACATCTGACTCATTCTTATTGTTTTCTTTTATCTTCAACTAAATACGCTTATTTACCCTTGCGGTGCTTTAGTGACTGGAAATCCGTCTCAATTAAAACAATTAACAACCTGCTCTTAAGACGTCAACGATTGTAAGTAAACAAAGGATCTAAAATCTATGGGAAGATTAAGAATTGAGGTCAACTGCAAAATAATCGATTTTTCTTGTTATTACACTGCTTTTCATAAAAGTAAGAAAATAGCCCAGAGAAAGAATAAGATGAGGTTAATAAGAATGTTTTACGAAAAAAATATCTTGAAGTAGTCTGGAAGATAAGCCACAGGCACAGGAAGAAAAAAGTTTATCTAATTGAAGATCTTATAATTAGCTCTCCCAAAGCTCTTTTTAGGTGTAGGTGTCGTTCCCCTAATAATTTTTCAATTCAAAATCAAGTTTCATAATTGTATCTGTGTGGACTGTTAAAGATTCGATGAGATTTCTACATTAAAAGAAATGAAACTGTGTAATTGCTCTGCCCAAACGATAATTAGCGGATTATTGCATTTAAAAGGATAATCTTATTTTAATAGTAAATGCAACAATATCAATTAACACTTGGGGCGTTACTTACTGACATTTAATACCATCGTTAAGCTATTCATATTTGTTTCCTAAGATAGCTAATATTATTTATTTCTACATAATATACATATACGTAGTGTGTTCAGATTATTTGTTCCGTTTAACATGACAGTATAATTTACATGTGATATAATTAAGTATGCTACATCATTATTTTAATTTTATTAGTATTAGGTATTTAATAGCTATTCCTAACAGTTCAGTTAAGTTAGACTCTTTAACTGACTTAATAATCATGAATGTAATCATTTTCAGTCATCACTCATCACATAATCACCACAACTCGACGTGGACTGTCAACCGTTGACACTTCTTATCCTCCAAATCCTTAATAGCATGTCACTTACATACTAACGATAACTAAATTTCTCAGCAAAGCATACGTACTGCCTACTGCCTACTACCAACCAACCTACAAGTAATTCAATCAAATTCTACGCCTTACATAAGTTTATTAATCTCTTATTTACAGCAACAAAATGCTTTCAAAGAACTGCGATGCACATCAAAGCATATACAAGCGATCTAATATCCTTTCTCAATCATTTATTGCTAATAGTTAACCATAAATATCATGAAACTATCTAGCTATTCTATATACACGTAGGTTAATAGATTTGTAAATTCACACCCGAACAGACTATCATCGTTTTTTTTAATTAGGGCAAGAATATACCTAATTTTAACAAAGTTTCTTAGAACCTACGCATATTTGCTATAGTAGGTCATATTTAGAAGTTATTGGAAACTTAAATAACAATCATAGCGGATAACTAGCCTATTTAACTTTTAATTAATTTGGCTGCACCAATTATCAATACCTACCTACCTAGCTTAATTAATTAGTAAGTATAATATATATTTCGTCTTCTGTATACAACACATTCATTCTCATAAGTATTTCCATGCATTCCTTATTATCCCCTCCACTCGAACTCCTTGTATGGTATCTGTATTCTTGCAGTTTAAGTAATTTAGAAAAAAACCATGATTTTATCGAAGCTCCACGACATTAGGAAAGAGAAATTGACTATGTTTAACTATGTAAAGGTTAATTATAGTTAATAAAAACGGAAAATACTATATTAGGATTCTGTATTGTTAATTTGTGTCCAAATCCATAAATAGGTCATGTTTTGCACGGTGTGTTAATTCACTATACCTGTAAAGATTACCACTGTCAGAATTATCATGCCAGTTCTGACAAAAGAGGACCTAAAATGAGCAACACATTATTATAGGAGATCGAAATATTTTGCCAAGTTATCAAGAATAACAGAAATGTGACATTTGAGACAGAGCCATGCAGGAGATTTTCTGTCCCTGTCACTGTCTCTAAATATAAAATATTTTATGTGTTTAATCCGGATGTGAGGAATAAACATGCACTAGTAAATATGTTGATGGCTTTTATTCTACTAAACATGCAAATGCGTGGTATTAATCCCCCAGTAAATAAATAGGAACATGAAAACTGAAACGAGACATTAAGAGTGACAGAGTAAAATTTAATTGGCTATTGTGTTCTGTATTTTGACTTGTGATTTTCATAGGTTTTGTCATTTTAATAGAATGAATGAAATAATTTGGTATTTGACAAGGAATCAATGAGAGAATTTGAGTATGCCGTATAGGTACTAAATATATTATGATAGAAAATGTGATAAAAGGTTCATTACTTACACATTCATGGTAAATCAAGTGCATTCAGAATTGAGATGTACTATTTATAGTGTAAGGCGTAAGGAAGGAAAGGGAAAGCGAAGCGAGGCAAGGAATCACTAAGGAGAAATTCGAGAATCTGTCTTACTTCTTCCGTCTACATGATAATAATAGGACGTCTTAATGGGCGAATCTCAGACACGACGTGAAATCGATATGAAAGGAAAATGACAAGTGAAGGAAGTGACTTTGTACACAACAACTAGTATAATAATGCGTAGTATAAGGATAAAACTGTGAACTGAAGGTCTTTTTGTCAAATCAGTCGATAAATAAATGGTATATCGTACGTATTAGTAGATATACGGAGAGTATATATTTAGAAATATGGGGGGTTGGGAGTTCAATAGAAATTAAATGTGTATTACTGCAAATAAACTTTTACTTATAATACTTATAAGGATTAAGGAAGAAAATGGGGTAGTTATATAGCTATACATGTGATTACATGAGATTGAATTTGGTAAAGATAGAGTAAACAAATGAGTATTTCTTATTTAGTACATATAGTATGTACTATGTATACTATAATAATAAATATACCTAAAAAGGATAAGAGGGATACGAAGAAAATTTATTTTAGCCTTGTTATAGTTGTTAGGTTGGCTCTGGTCTATTTATGAAGTAGTCTAGTTCTAGTAAACTAAGTTTGTGTTGTTGAGTTGATTGGAGTTTCTGTGTCTTGTTGAATGGTGAGTGGAATTGATTGATGCGGGTAGGTTGTTGTAGTTGTAGGTCTAATAAAGCCTAATGCTTTAGGTATTAGGTAGGTATGTATGTGTAGGCTTTTGCTTTCTCGGTTTTAGGCTCAGCCATCCGAGTTGTCTTTAATTATCCCGATTCGTTTGGCAAGACGCTTGACTTTGGCAGCCACTTCCTCCTGCACCAGATTAAAGCTCATGGCAATGATGGCCAAGCCGAGAACCAAGTACAAACAACAAACGATGAGCTGAGCATGGCCCTCTTTGGAGCCATCTGACTTGAGGGATCTACCCGGCACGTAGTCTCCCAATCCGATTGTTGACAAAGTAATGAAGCAAAAGTAAGCGCTCTCCAGGAAATTCCAATCTTCCCACATACTAAACACAGTGGCCCCTACCAAAATGTACACAACAACGAAAATTAGGACGAGAGAAATAGGCACCCGCTGCTGTCGCTCCAATTCGGCGGCCACCACCTCCAGCATGCTCCCCCCGTCACACCGGAGAGGACTCCCGGCCAGAGAATCCTCAGGGGCCTCAATGTCTACCAGATCTGGCCCACTCTCTTGGAGCAAAGGAACTCTGGAAGGAGTGCCTTCAATTGTCGATGAGGATTTTAAACTGCCACAATTGCTCCCACCCCGCAGAACCATTTGAGCCCCGGGTCCCCCTAGGACACAAGTAGAGCCTCCGGGACCTCGCCCCGTCCCATTATTCCCACCACCACACTCATTATTGTAACACCGGCCGTCACCCCGGTTGGCTGCCAACCCCGCGGAGGAAATATCAATGACACTGTCTTCGTCGCTGGACAATTCGTCGATTGCCGACTCGTTGGAATGGATTTGCTGGATGACGCGACGACTCCGCTCGTCTTGACCTTGACTCACACTAACATTATATTCTGCGCATTCGAGAAGCACTTGTTTGGCGGCGGCGTCTAAATTCTTGAGGGAGCCTCGGCCCCCCTGACGGCGTGTCGTCGTCGCCAGTCTTTGTAACTGTTGTTGCTGCGGGTGCTCTTGAATCACGCGTGTCTCGCATTTCTTGGCCGAGACCGAGTATTTCACTTGAGTGGAGGAGGGCTCCAACTTGGACGAACCGGTGCGTTTCTGGACGGCTTTCCCTGACCTATCACTGCTATCATTTGGAGAACTAGAGGGACAGCAAGAGTGTGAGTAAGCGAATTTAAACGTGTTCGCCATCAACGTTCCTATATTCGACAGCCAAAGGAGCATCAATGGAACACCAATCACTGCGTAGAACATTGTCAATATCTTTCCAGACGGAGTGCGCGGCGCTGTGTTTCCGTAACCTGAAAAATAAAAACAACTTCATGAGCAATTGCATTTTTATCCCATCATTCTTATTTTATCTTTTCAACTATCGCTCCATTTGCCACAGGTTTATCTACCTGGCAACTTTTCCAGGAAATTCCTTTGTAAGTATTCACCCTATTTTACATTCATAATATCTACATAACAATTTCCGTTTTCTCTTTGACTTTCACTCTACTTCTATACGTTCTTAATTTTTATTCACATTTTTTCATTTTCACTTTACGATTACTCTATTTTTCACACTCTTAATTAGTCCAATTCCAATAAATGCAAATTCTCACTGGCTTTCACTATATCAGATTGATCATTTTATTTTTATCCAACTAAATATGTAACAGCATTTCTTAAAATATATATTTCACTCTACTCAGAACTCCAAGGTAATATTGAAGAATGGTTTTCTCTAAAAATATCAAAGGGAAAACATATTCTCCTGATTTATGAAAGGATAACATACATGCTGTCAATTTAAAAGTATCTAAGTAAATACCTGTATAGTCAATTTCAAAAAATGATGGACGGTTTCTTACGAAATAAAGTATTTAGTAGGTATCTTGTATCAATTTAAGTAGAATCATTTATGATAGCGATGACACTCACATACTCACATCACAATTTGTATTACTTACCCAAGGAACACATTGGATTACTTTGCTAGTTGCCTATTTGCAGCAAATAGTGAAAGTCTGGCTTTGTCACATGTCGCAATTTATTTTTCCATCTCTAAATAGCAGTATTGTGTACTATCTCTTACTTTCTCTTTATAAACTGCATTTACAGTATCGGAAATAACTTAGGGGGAGTTGTGGGTGCTATTTGTAAATATACATCAGACTAGGTTGTAAGTTGTAAGGTAGGTAGTTAGATAGTAGATATCTGTCAAATGAAGTGAATACAAATTTTATATTATAGAACGGAAGCGCCTATTTGACAAACAAATTGGTCGGAAAAGTAAATCCATTGGTAATGACAGTTGAAGTGCTAATCCAAACTGGGACACATTAATACCCGACTGAGTCATAGTGGTATAATATTTTAAGCTCCCAGTTGCAAAACTAAATACAATGGATGGATGGTGAAGAGAAGAGGTAAATAGAGAACCCAGCGAGAATGCTAAAGCTACTGACCTATTTCATCGACAAAAGTTCATTGTAAGTAAAGGATAGGGAAATTGAAAGCGGGGGGAGCGAGTGAAAGAAATGAAAAGTTCTGAATAAGTGACATACTTACATTACACGCATACAAAATGGAATCCGAATGAATAATAGCAACTTAAGTGAACACAAAATTAAATGTAAATAGAGAACTGCCGGGCAAAAATTCAACCAAATTATATTTCGGCTTAGTTTAGAATTCTGTTTGTAAGTACTTAATACCTAGGTATTCACTATAAATGGTAAATGTGCCATAATATGATGTTCACATTTACAGAGTGAGGATATGCATGTGCAACAGCATTATATAATAATAACTGCAGTGTATACTAATTCATAAAGCTAGCCAAAATAAGCACTGAAAAATTGATTTTGTTAAGAATTCCTGAAAAATGAATTGTAGTGATTCATTAAAGTAAAGAATCTTTTACAAAAGTAATTAAAAAAGATGGTGTTAAATATTTCTGTACATTACACTTCAATATTAAATGATAAATTGCTAATTATTATTATTAAATCCTATTAAGGAACAATAATAACGCCTAAAATACTTCAAAAACTTAACGAAACACTGAAACACTTTATTAAAATGTTCGGTTTGTAGGTGTGTATTATAAATATAGTACAAAGTACAATGTACTATCATAGTACAATACATACTATACTTATCTTACATAGAATAGAGCTTTACTACTCTCCTCCATCTGTTCTCTGAAGAAGTCATGCTTGTTTAGTTCGTTTAGAGCAAGGCGATTGTACTGCACAGAAAGCTTCTCAAACACAGCTTCTCTTCCCTCATTGGTTGTTTGCAGTTGAGTGATAGGCCAACATGCAAAATATTCCCACTGAACAGCACAAGACAATATTTAGCTGAACAGACCAGCAGCGCACATTTCAAAGTACCTAATGTGTGTATTCCTAATTTCATGCAATTGAGTTGAGATTGAGAATGCTATTTATAGTTTTTGACGGAATTGTCACACAAAATGATAAGGAATCTCCACTACGCAACACAATTGCATGTACATTCATATATCCGAGTCTTGTCCATTATTCTACACCTACTGCCTACCTACTTGCATATTGACTCCAGCATGCATCTAACCTATTTAGTTTGAGAAAAGGGAAAATAAATAGATGTAAGAACCTCTCACAATTTGTATGCATTTTTCTTAGTTAGAAAATACTTAAATATTTACAGTCTCTTTTCCAAGTACTGGAGATATTTGTAGTGAAAGAAAGCCAGAGGCTAAACGGTATGGTATGTTACATGGTATACTATACTACAGTATTTATGTTATGCTTATGCTCTGGTTTTGCTTTGCTTTGCGTCACTTATTGTTAGTTACGGCTACACTGCTGCATGCTTTTTCAGCCAGCAAGTGCAGGATTTTGAGTTTTGAGAATATGATATTTATTCTGTTCTTGTGAAGGAAGGTTAGATGAATAGCATTACATATAAGCTACCATTAAGAAAACTACATAGCCATTACTTTAAATTCTATTGCTAAGAAAGTGACGCGAGGAAAGTTGGAATTACTTCTGAATATAGTTACAGCATACGAGGAGAAGGATATATGAACTTCCGGTGAAAAGAAGGGATTCAAGTTCATGACATCATCCTATTATATTTAAAGGGTGAGTTTTCCACTATTCTCACTCCCGTACGTATACGTATGCTACGACCTAAACTTAAGTCAATACAGTACATACACACCACATAATAAAGAAAGAAACCTTTGTCTATGGACTTTTACTTTAATACTGAGGAGAAAGCCCAGGAGTTTCCTTTCCATGATAACCATACACAAATACTACTCCTGGTCCGCTGGCTGACATGCCTGCATGATGGCTAATCGGAAGCAGAAACTAACCTACAGGTATTATACCTATGGTTGTGTCTTTAGCCAGAAGTCAGTTAGTTTACCTTTTATTTTCATCTTATAGCTTCAGAGTAATAATAAGAATATAATATTACACAGGGTAGGGCAATATGCTTTGAGTCTACAGAAAATTTAGTCGACACTGTTTATAAAGGGAATCATATGTGAAAAACCTTGATGTACATTTACAAAGCCAATTTGAAACTAAAAATTTAAGACTTATTATCAAACAAGAGTCGGTGGATAATTTTTATTTCATACACCGATTTACGTGGGACAAGTTTGTCAGATGTACAGTAAAGTTTTCAAACACAATAAATTAGACCAATAATGTTTTCAATTACAAAATTCATTCCTACTGGTTTTGAAACAAATCAACAATTTATCTGGCTTTGGGATATTTACGGCCCTACCCTGTATGCTGTATGTGTATGTGTAAGTCCTTCCCATGGTCATAATATGTACACAAAGGTATGTAGGTATTAAGTAAGAGGAAGTTAAGAGGATAGAAATGGAAGGTAAGTAAGTAGCAAGCAGGAAGAAGCTATTTTATTGCTATCCCGTAGTAAGTAACTTCTAAAAGGCGAATGCAAGCCTTGCAGAGAGATGAACAGCGAAATGCGGTGAGGATAGGAGATGTGTCAAGATTCCTCGCTTTCATTTTTCCACAGGAACAACTCCAACATTGAGCGAGAGTGAAAGCAGTGCGAGGAAAATATACAGGAAGAGGGTTGCTCCCACCGAATTCACTCGCTAGTTACTGCTGCAAACTGACTTTAAGAGCATCATGCATGTCCATCTCTCAACAAACTCAACACTCATCCAGTTCTACGTCTGTTCTGGTAACAATCCCATGTAAATGTAAAAGGAAAATAAATATATCTATTCATATAGTGGTCTGCTGGTAACATTTTTACACGGAGTACATAAGGCTCATAGTACATAACTGCCAACTCGTAGTATTTCACCTAAGAAACCTTATATTAGTGAAATATGTATTTGATTGATATTCTGTACTCTGTCTACTGCACAGAAATATATGTTACCGGCAATATTATAATAAGGATACAAACAAGCCCGTTAGATGCTTAATCAAACTGACAAATTCAGCAGCATAAGAATATTCCTTTGATCTTATTTTTTGAAGAAACAGAAAGGATGATGGCCAATCTACAGATACGGTATACTCCGAACTATGAGCATAACATCCAACGCTAATTGTATCTGTAGTTTTAGAAATCATTTGCTTGAAAGTACGGAAATAGAAATGTTAGTGTTGAATGCTGAATGCCATACTGAAATCTCGTTCACTTGACTTATTGGATTATGATAAGTGTGAACTGTGTATTGTTACACCACACGCCAAGAGAAGTGCGTTGCATTGCATTTCCATGTTCTTGCGTGGTGATGACTTGCCTTGTCGTGCTAATGCAATAAACTTTCTTTCAAAGTCTTCTTGTTAGTTGAAGAAAGTTGCAATTGAAATGACTCGTATTCACAGATTTTCCTCCCCGACTGCGACTCCTTCACAAATGTCTAAACAAAATGCTCAAACTTCTTACGTACGACACATGCAATACACACTTATAATTATGTAACGAGTTACTACAACTATTCTCCTGAAATGAACTCCAACGATAAATAAAATGAAAGGTTTTGTAATATAATAATGCGACATTCAATTTTATCTAGTAATAATATTTACCTCCATGCATGTAGGGTGCAGGCACGTTACCGTTTCACAGGTTCATTCTGTACAACAATTATCGTGCCGTAAACTCTGGACGGAAAAGGACAGAATACAAAAACATTTCTTCATGCCATAACTTTACTCCCAATTACAAGCAAATCGGCTAAATTCGAGTTTTCACTTTTAAAATATATTTAAATATTTTATATACAAAATGTCAATTGGCATATACATAAATCCCTGCAAAACAGATGCACCAAGTGTTTGACCTATTAGTGTCCCTAAAATATCAATTTCATGGATGACAATAGTTTAAATTGCATATTTCTTACTGCAAGAAATAGGGAATTCTCATAAAATCTCAGTGTCCCAAGTTGGGGGTAAACTGAGATTCATATCTGTATTCCTGACGGCAATAGCCTTTTCCCAATGATATACCAAGATCCTGGTATCTCAATCGCTTTTTAGTTATCGCACAGAGATATATGTACATTACATACAGAACTAGACATTCTTATTAAGTAGTTTCTCAACCATTTAGTAAACTAATGTAATGACTAAATCTGTGTGTGTCCTATTTCTGCATCACATTGTTTTGAATTGAATTAGCCCTATTCATTAAGTATATAACTGCTCACTTTTTGCTAACAGTGTGAAGAAATGGTGGATGAAACACTTGGATAAAGTTCAAAGAAAGCAGGAATTAAAGAAAGTTTCATTCAAGTCAGTAATTCCACGTTTTATTTTCTTAGATGAAAGGACTTGCAATTTACAAAGTTCATGCCATGCGTTATTTTGTTTGACACATAAAGAATGAAGGCAATCCTAAGTAAATGGCCTATTGTAAATGACGGAAACTGTCATTTACTACTTCAATAGCCATATACTGTCTTCATTGTTATTGTTGTCTAAGCTGCAAATTAGTGAATGCAACTTGTTTTATGTAGTTTTCGACTGGATTTTCTTAGAACATACATCATTAATAGGTACAATTCCTACTCCGTCTATTCTTCTTAGTTCAATATGCAAAATGTTACCGTGGAGAATAGGTGCATTTATGATTTAATGAATAGCGTGACTGTACTTTAAATTAAAATCTACAATCTTGCAATTAGCCCTTCGAGTGAGGATAATTATTTAATCCTAAGAATATGCGAGAGGCATTTATTCCACTCTCGCCTTCTGTAATTTACGCTGAATATTTAGTCTCAAGATTCATTTACTGATAATTGAGATTGTGATTTGAAAAGTGTGGTAATAGGAAAAAATCCCTTGTGGGACAAAATCTCACATTAACAAAATCTTTCGAGGGATAAAATCTCACACACTGTGGTGTTAGGTTTGCATTGTACTAAGGTCATAATTACTACTGACATTGTAAACAAATGCACTGCATTGGTTATTAGCAGTAGTGTATGAAGCAATCATAATGGTATTTCTTTAGTTTAGATTAGATTTAGGTAATTGTTTCTCCGAGATTACTTGCGTTGCATTTGCATTATTAAATGAAGAAAAAGAGCAGAATGCATATACCTATATGCATAGCATTAATACATACATAGATTGATACATTGCACTCATAAGGTCATTAATTACATAAGGTCACACAACCAACAACCAACTCACTTGTTTTTCAGTAATATATATTATCGTAAAACGTTTAACGCTTTATTTTACACTCCAACGGTCGCAATCTTATTTTTTTTTGCCAGAGATCTTTTACCGGGTAACTAAGAACGAGTTGAGTTCCTTGTTTCTTTTGATATTTTTAAAATCCCGAAGGATTTTTATTTTATGGGAGTCTTAAATGCCAATCTCTTTACTGTCGATCCTCAGCTGTACATATTACATGACTCTAGATGTTCCATCTGTAATAAATATTCACTAGTTTGGAGGGAATATTAGCAAGATGTATTGACATCTTATTCTGAAGGCAATACAAGTTGGTACACTAATTCCAATTAACAATACTATAATTTTTACGAGAGATAGTTTACTTTTCACTAAATATGATTGTTTTGCAATAAATCTAAAAGAATGTTCCTTTCTCACAATATTCCTAAACACAATGTACTGCACTGCTGTTCAATAATTCATTAGCTTTTGCACACCTTTAATAAAACCGAGTAGTACTGCATTACATTTCAGTATTAAATGATAAATTACTAATTATTATTATTAAATCCTATGAAGGAACAAAATAAAGCCTAAAGTACGTCAAAACTTATCGAAACACTTTCAGTTTTTCTGTGTGTATTGTACATATATGTATATATGTAAATTCGTATAGACAGTATATAGAGTACAGTACAGAATGAGTACATCGGAGAATACTACATAGAGTACTACAGCTATGCAGGTACTTATCACTTAATTGCATGGCTTTACTACTTGCTTGTCTCCTCCATATTTACTTACCAATCTGAAAAACACACGCTTGTAGTTCATTTAGAGCAAGGCGATTGTACTGCACAGAAAGCTTCTCAAACCAAGCTTCCTCTTCCCTCATTGGTTGTTTGCAGTTGAGTGAGAGACCAACATGCAAGAAATTCCCACTCAACATGACAATAGCAACTCAGTCAGTCTCAGATGAACAGCACAGGACAATATTTAGCTTAACAGACCAGCAGCGCACACATTTCAAAATAATGTTTATTCCTAATTTCATGCAATTGATTTAAATATATCTGTGACAAAATTCAAAGAATTCAATTTTTGACGGAATTATCGATACATTCAATTACACAATTACTTAATTATGGCATATTATGGCGATTAGAATTATTGGACATCAAAATCAATCACCAAGCAAGGAAAAATACAGTTCAAGTGTGTGATCGTGAAATTTTGGTAGTTGGACATTGGAGCAATTAAAATTGTAATAAAAATTAAACAGATTCTTTATCTTATTTCCTTTTCTAACTCAACTAAGCAGGAAATTAAAATCACATCAAGAATAACTGGATCACGTTAGGTTGTGTTAAATAGAAGAAGATTCTAAGTAAGATAATCTACATATTTATTATATAAGAAGCCAAGCCCGAGAAAGAAAATGAATCTTAAGAAATTTACTGGAATAGAGCTCATAACATAACAACACACACTTTCACACGTACTTATTATAAGTGTACTAATGTGTACGTGTAGAATGTATTGTATCGTGTCCTAATAAAAGTTAGATGAAGTACATTAGTTACAAGAGACAAGAAGTATTAAGGAAACAAGTTAATTTTGTTTGCATTTAGTTCTCACTCACGGGACAAGGGTTAATAAAAGCGAGGACGGGACGGGAGTTAGGTGAAAAATAGTTGTTGTCTTCACGCACCGTTGGCACTGGAAAAGCGAGAGCAAGGCGAGGCACTAAATAATTTCCAGCTAGTATTTTGCTCCAGAATTCTGTACTTTTTAGGTCTAAATAGCATTAGTATGTAAACTGGGAGCAATTATGTCGCTGTACTGTTGTAGTGTAGGAAATAGACTCTAATGGACATTTGTCGACTGTGTATAACTAATAGGGCCTGTAGCTGTGATGGGATTTTATTCTTTAGTTACTTACCCTATACTTATATGAGTAAGAATGTTCAGAATGTAAGTATGATGATGTTGGTGTTGGTGAGTATGGTAAGTGCGAGTGGTTTGGTTTGTTTCCCTTTGGCACAGTGTAAAAGTATAATGTAACAATGTAAGTGGTGAAAGAGTGAGTGAGGAAAGCAAATAAGCAATCTCAAAACATTAGTTTACATTAAGGTTGACGTGTTCTGGGAAACTGATTGTGTTGTGTGAGTGAGCCAGAGCAGGGCAGCTACAGCTACTCAAGTTTTTAAAAGGAGGAGAAAAGAGGACGACTTTAGGCGAAAGTGAAATGAGTCAAGTTGATTCAAGACCTTTAATAACTAAGAGAAACTGTAAACCAAAGTGCATTATGGATACAGTGAGGAACTAAATAGGGGTCGTAGGTCAACGTCAGAGAGTGCCGTGTGGCAGATGCTACCACTTTTTTAATGTGTTTGACTTTTATATGAAAATTTAAGTTACTTAACGACACGTTTTCAGTGGCAATCGCAATTTTGAAATATTATAGCATTAGAAATGCCATATTTTCCCAGCAAACCAGTCCTGCTTTCGCATCAATGTCTGTAAAAACTATTTAACATGAACAACAAAGCTGTGCATTTTTTAATTATTCTAACAATTTTTTTGTCGATACATATTATTAATTTTTAAAATAGTTAAAAGATTATATTACAACAGAAGATATTAAATGTTAGCAGAACATCAATCTCCGTCTCAAGTCAAATAATCATGGCATATTTTAGCCTTTGAAAAGGGAAGGTGTGAAAATGTAAATATCCAAAATCACTTATTTTTTAATAGCAAACAACGAATGGGAAACGTGGTGGGAACCCTTTGGCTTGTCAGATGATACTAGCAGACCCTGATCGCGAATTGTGCCGTTGACAAAATGTATTTTTCGTAGAGCTAAAACGTATACGAACAAAATATGAAGTATTCTTCTACTGTATTCATAGTATTAGTATTATGTATGTAAGTATGTATGTCTATGTAAATATCTACTGTTTGTTATAATATATGCAAGGAACTGGTGATCCAAACAATCCCAAGGCTTCCTTCTCCTCTCTCTTTAGTAAAAGTAAAAGTCAAGGAAAAACTTGGGAATGATATTTAGAAAGTTATCAAGTGTATAATGTAAAGAAAATGGAAGAGCCTCAGGGACTGAAAAGATTCTCTTTTAATTCATCCCATCCAGTTCTCGTGGAATTACTCATGTCAAATCACTTGCTTCCCTTTATTCTTCGGATTTGCAGTTTGCGACGGGATAGGTACTATTAGTAATTTACTTTTACTTTCACCCAGCACAAGAGCCCATCACAAACATATTTAAATCTATAGATTCCTATTTAATTAATTTCATTCCTTGTTTTTATCTTCACCAAGGGATAACAGTAAATTTAGCAGCTAAACTACATACATAATATAGTAAGTACCTGAGCATCTCATTGCATTTGATTATTTAAACTAAAATACTTAGAAATAAAATCGCTTTGGAAGTGAAAGTTACTGTCTAAGAAACGAAAATAGAGAACTCATGAGATGACTACGCAGCTTCAGCCTGTACAAGTAATCTTAAGCCTAGTGATACACATAGATAGATAATATACATAGATAAAATACATAAGTAAGTATTTGTGTCCTTTGGATAGAGTGTAAAATATGATTGTGGTGGTCTATGGTAGATAAAGGGCGAGGAAAGAATGGCCACTGTAACAGTAACATAGCAGTTAATATTCTGGCGCTATGGAAAACTATTTTTAATATTCTTTATTTTCATTCTCCCCCTCTGAATGGTCTTGTATTGTTAGATTTCACTTTCTTTTGACTTTGTCAGGTTGTTGGCTGAGTGAAGCTGTCAAAAAATGCTACAGACAGATATATTCTATCTATACGCTTTCAATCTACACTTATATATTATAGAATTTCTTTTTTTCTTCATCTGATATTTAAGTAGGATGTACTAGTGTAGGTAGGTACGATTACATTGTTAAGAAAGCTCTTTTATACTTTTCAATGGCGAGGATCTAGCTCCATTCAAAAGAGATTGTTACAATGTACCGTAAATACTACTATTAACCCACGACCTTAATTTAACACCAATCGGCAATCCCGATTTTAAATTCTTCAGTTTTGCAATATTGCAGCAACGTTTTCAGTTTTCAGAGTTTAATTAAATTTCCCAGTTTAGGAACCAAAATTAACCGCATCGCTAAATCCCTGATTAATTTATAGTGATAAAACAACGTAAACGTAACGAAGATATTTTTAAATAATATCTCCAGTTTTAAATGTAGATTATCGGTAATTCATAAGAACGTATTTGGTTGAACAGCTAAAATTAATCCATACTTTAATAATTCTATTGGGGTGAAAGCCATATTGACAACCCA
>JAQFYC010003749.1:0-19620 GCA_034694165.1 Tomocerus mixtus
GAAAAAGAATATATAGAACACCTTCCCCTTGGGAACCAAAAGGGAATGCTATTTTACCGCCACCCCAAAAGGTTAAGGTAATCTTCGCTTATTCAAAGATAGTGTTTTGTTAATGCATTCACGTTCACATTATGTTGCTCGATATCTTACTTTTAGTATCAGGGAGTATTAGATTAATATTAAATATTAAAGAAAATGTTTTGTCTCATAGATGAATAATTCCAGAGTAAATGAAAAGAGGGATCCAGCGACAGGTCGTTTAGGACGAGATGGAATGCGACGTTATTTAAAAGAGAGGAAAGATTGTACTTTAATAATTCTTCATGCCAAAGTAGCTCAGAAATCTTACGGTAACGAAAAACGATTTTTCTGCCCACCCCCTTGCATCTACTTATTTGGCGACGGATGGGATAAAAAACGGGAAGAACTACTAGCCGCAGGGGAGACGGAACAAGCAGCCCAGCTATGTGCCTTTATAGGCATTGGGAATTCGGATCAAGATATGCAGCAGTTAGATTTAAACGGGAAAAATTACTGTGCAGCAAAAACTTTGTATATTTCTGACTCGGATAAGCGGAAACATTTTATGTTGTCTGTAAAGATGTTTTATGGAAATGGTCACGAAGTAGGGGTTTTTCAAAGTAAAAGAATAAAGGTGATCTCCAAACCGTCCAAGAAAAAGCAATCTCTTAAAAATGCAGATCTGTGCATCGCAAGTGGGACCAAGGTGGCCTTGTTCAATCGACTTCGTTCACAAACTGTGAGCACTCGCTATCTGCATGTGGAAGAGGGGAACTTTCATGCTTCGTCAACTCAGTGGGGCGCCTTCACAATCCATCTACTGGATGACGACGAGTCTGAATCAGAAGAATTCAACGTAAGGGATGGATATATCCATTATGGATCTACAATCAAACTTGTGTGTAGTGTAACTGGCATGGCTTTACCTCGACTTGTTATTCGCAAAGTAGATAAGCAAATGGCTCTTTTAGATGCGGATGACCCTGTGTCCCAATTACATAAATGTGCCTTTTATTTAAAAGACACGGATAAAATGTATTTGTGCCTCTCCCACGAAAAAATAATCCAGTATCAAGCAAACGCTGCCACAAAAGAAGCTAGTAAAGATGTCATTAGCGATGGGGCTGCTTGGACAATTATTAGCACCGATAAGGCCGAATATCAGTTCTTTGAAGGGATGGGCCCCGTCCCAACTCCAATTACTCCAGTGCCAATTGTTCACAACTTGAATTTAAATGGGGGCGGAGATGTTGCAATGTTAGAACTTAATGGAGAAAGCTTCGGACCGTCGCTAAGGGTCTGGTTCGGAGAAGTTGAATCTGAGACCATGTACCGGTGTCAAGAAAGCATGCTTTGTGTAGTTCCTGATATTTCCTTATTTAGGGACGGGTGGCAATGGGTTCGTGTTCCTACTCAAGTGCCTGTCTCCTTGGTTCGGGAAGATGGTGTCATATTTTCCACCGGGCTTACATTTGTTTATACCCCGGAACCAGGGCCACACGCACACTGCCCATCTATAGATCAAGTTATGAGGTCTCCGAGAAATGCGCCTCATTCCTCCAATAATAGCAAAAATGACGACAGAATGCACACTAGTGATAATTCGGTTAGTGTAACATCAGGAAATGTCAAGTTTACTTATAGTACGATGCGATCAATGTCTTAAATAGTTAATAATATAGGATTTATGAGCACGTAATCAAACTGGATCACAATCTCATAATTCTCGAATTTAATTAAATGAATATGACTGCCTGAAAAACGTCTCAGTACTTCTACTTGTTAACTTGTTGATTCCGTTCTCGCATTGTTAATTGCTATTGTATTCCATATTTTATGTAAAACTGCAAAGTTTGTATTATAAAATAGATTTAAGCGTTTTGATTTTTTTGTTATGCAGCGAATATAAATAATTATAATTATGACTATGACTAGTTCTATATTCTTGTTCTAACTTTAAACGTTAAACAACTTTTATAATTAACTAAGATTGCAAATATTGTTCATTAAAGTACTTTATGCGTAGTATCTATCTACTATGTTACCTACTACTTCCAGCGGACTAGTTCTCTATATACCTTTCCATTAATAGGAATTACTGGAAAAATTGCCTATATATAATTGTTATGAGCACTACAAGGAAATATAACTATAGATTGTATAAAATGTTAAAATTATGCTATGCATGTATATTATAACGTATAAAGTCGTATTTTATACCAGTGCTGACAGATATATGAAAAATGTATTCCGTATTCCCGTATTCCATAAAATAAATATTTTACGAACCCTAATATTTGTAACTTAAAGTTTCAAATTTATTTCATTTCAAAAATGAGCTACAACTAGTTTACTTCTTCCTTTTCTTGAGTCCGGCGGTACGAGCTTTGGCAGCTTCTTCAGGATTTTCAGCAGCTTCCTTAGCACGCTTAGCACGAATACCGACCAATCTTGCGTCAGTTCTGGCCTTACGAAGTGCATTGAAAGCAGAGAAAGCTTTCTCTTCTTCCGTGGGTACGCGAGCTTTCTCCTTTCTTGCAGGTTGACGAATAGGCAAAACAGGTCCTTGCAATTGGGAAGCAAGTTTAACATCTTCAGCCTGTTAACCAACAAGTTTTTTTTTAAATTGGGCATGACATCATAATTCCCATCCCCCTAAGGGACACATGTACAAATACAAAATATCATTATTTTATAAGACTTACGCTGGAATCGCCCTTCCATGGTTTCTTGGAATTCAGAGGGAACAAGATGAGTTTACTTCTGTACTCTTTAAGACGCTGAACATTCTGCTGCAGTGAATCCAGTGATCTATTTTTACGCCGATGATCAACCGAAATACCGATTGTACGGGCAAAACCACGGTTAAGGCCGGCTCTTTTGATTTCTTCTAACGTGAAACCACGTCCTGCTCGGACCTTAATATGATATCTAACTGTTGGGCATCTGACAACAGGTCTTAGTGGTCCGGCGGCTGGTCTGGGGGCTACCACACGGGCCTTCTTCAATCGATTTGTATGGCGACGTTGTTTACGTGCTGGCTGATTAAACCATGTTTTGACGTATCTTTGCCAATCTTTATGGAAATGCCCATTGGGCACCATATTATTCCGTTTCGGTGCCATTTTCTATTCAGTTGTCTGCCTGCAGAAGAAATAAAAATAAAAATATTAAACCAAAAATTACCTTTGGTTTTATTACAACACACAATACTAAATAGAACAATGAACTAGGCACTCTAATTAAAAAATCTAAAATACATTCGTAAATATTAAAATAAAGGGGGAAAACGGATGGACATATTTATAGTGTATATAAATTTTAATAATCTAAGCCAGCTAGCCGCACATGCAATTAAATGCTCAAAATCAATGAAATTCACAACAAAAATTGCTACGTAAATGTAAATATACCTATAACCCAAAGATGAATACTGATGTTAGATAATTATGTTCAATTCGAAAGCCACCTCAAGCCTAAATATTTGTTAACTGATCTTCAAAAATCTGTATATTTTAAAGCACATTCAGAATTTAAACTATGCGCCTTGGCTATGCTATCCGGCAGTATGGTGCATGCTTTTCATAATTTTTTGGTACGCTTAAATTGACAAAAACAATGCTTTTAAAGCAAAGTTAAAATAATTTTCATGTACTGTTTTCAAAAAATAGTAAGTATTTTAATAAAATTATAATAATAATAAATACTTACACCGAAATGCGTTGACTGCAAGGCGCTGTAATAAAAAAGATGTAGGACTTGACGGCCGCTACGAGCGATGGAATCTCTCACCTCAACTCTAAACTCAAACACAGCAGCACATCGTGGTTGAAGATCTTGTGAGCGAAATGGGTAACAGATGGGCACAGGAGTTTTGCGGTATCCCAGTTTGCACAGAAGAAGGTGCTGTCTACACAGTTAAAAGATATGTAGAGGGACAATTGGGGGCTAAGCATGGGAAGCATGTAAGGGAATAATGGGAAATATTATAAAACACAAATATTACAGATTGAATAAACATAAACAATAAACACCTACTGCATACACTTAATTGGGATTACATCTACAAGATATTTAGTCGTAATTAGTAATTATTTATTAAATGGGCAGCAAACAAATAAACAAAAGGGCAAATTGTATGCAGTAAATTATTTTCATTTAGCTTCTAAATCACTTTTATAATTAATGGACTTTAGTTATGCAGGGTATTGGAAATATGCAGAGCGAGAAATTTCGATTTCGATATCGATTTCTATGCATTGTTATAATTATTTTCAATGTGCAATAATCAATATCGCATATTATATATTGTATGTGCTTGGAATCTGAATAGTACTGTATTGGCTTGCCTGTAGTATAGATATAGTATAGTGCTCGTAAGCCCTCGAAGTGTTCATGCTATATGTGCCTGCGTGTGTGTGTAGTATAGGGCGCGGGCGGCGGCGGATTAAATGGCACATGTACCATTATATTACCATTCATTCGTAGTGCTGTTACGTTTTCAACCCTGCCCACTGCCCAGTTCCCAGTTCCTTTTCCCAGCTAATTGTGATTAGTGAGTTTATTTCCAGCTACGCATACATTATTGAATAACAGTGTCGTACCGCGAAGATCGTACTTTATTTTTACTTTTTTTCTGTCAATCGTGAATAAATTATACCTATTAAAATTAAAACACATTTGCATTGAAAATTAAATTCACTTTTTGAAATATGTACATGTGGTACGATAATTCTTGTCTAATGTAAACAGTGGTCATTGATAAAGAAGGAACTGATCTTGGCAAAGAATAAGCAGTCAGTGGAAGTGCAATTAAGAAGTTGTAAGTTGTAAGACTAGTTAACTATAACAATTTAAATTTTGGAAATAGCTTTGATTCCTCAGTAGTATATTTAACGGGACTTAACTTGCTTTATTAATAATTTCTTTTTTAAAAGGTTTCAGCAACAGGAGGTGGAAGGACATAACGTTGGCGATGTCGAAGTGGAAACCCTTGAAACGACGACAATAAATGATAAATAAGTCCACTTCCACCTGTGACCTGCTTCGATTTAGTCAAAATGTTGTCCTGAACAATGAAAAGATAACCAAGATCAAGAATATTCTACGTAATAAGCTGTAGCTGTACTTGCGTTAATCGTTAACTGCCTGTCGCTAGTCACAAATCGGAAAAATGAATCAGTTATGGTTGCTGGGATTTATAGTCAACATAGTTTTACTTTATTCAATATTTGATATTTATTTTAAATCGCCCATCGTGGAAGTAAAGAAAGTCGCTGCGGGTACTGTAGATTCGGGTATTAAAAGAGTCGTGTTCTTTGTTGCTGATGGATTAAGAGCTGACACTTATTTCAATCATATGGATAGGCACCCTCGTTTAACGTAAGTGTTATGTTAGATGCTTTCTTTTCTTTGCTTAATTTTCTGTGAAGGATATAAGTCATAAGTGAATAGTTAAACATGAAATAATTTGTAATTTCATCTCAAATAATTTCTTTGCAGTGAGTTAATGAGTTCAGATGATGCGGTATGGGGAATATCAGACACACGTGTCCCAACAGAATCAAGGCCTGGACATATTGCCCTTTTTGCTGGATTTTATGAAGACCCCTCTGCAGTTTTTACTGGTTGGAAGGATAATTTGGTCGAATTTGACAGCATTTTTAATAGAACGAGCTTCTCCGTTGCTCTCGGTTCTCCTGATATCATTCCCATGTTTGCTAAAGGTAATTCTAAAATGCCAGATAATATTAATCACATTGAAATCGAGTAAAAGCCGGTCTCTCAACGATGTATTTATTGAAAAAAAAATCCCAAATCCAAGTTGTGATTTTCATATTTTCATAAATGTCTCATGGTATTTTGGGCCGATTAGACTCTGACCAAATATGTTAGCTTTTAGATTTCCAAATTCTCTATTCTATACAAGCAAAGGCAAGGTCAACAAAAAATGTTTTCATTTACTGTAGGAGAAATTGCTTAAAATGTCCAACTGTTTTACTGTACCTATTGAAATAATCATTTCATTCACAAATGTATAATTAATAATTATTTATACTAGGTGCAGCTAAATCGAAACTGTATTCCGAAACTTATGCTCCTGAGAAACAAGACTTTATGGTTCATGCGTCATCTTTCCTTGATGAGTGGGTCATAGAACGTTTTGAAAATTTGGTGGAAAGCAAAAAATTACCAGAATCAGACCAGTCCATGATATTTCTACACTTGCTGGGAATCGACAATACCGGTCATGCTTCCAAACCCCAATCTGTGTTAGTTGTGATCAGAAATTATAAAAATCAATATTAATATCTAATATATAATTAATATCTTCAAAAGGAAACAAATGTCTATTCCAAATCCCATCCCAACTCCAAAACGACTATTTCACAAGTTACCAATAATATAGATTTAAGTACAGTGTTTCACTATTTATTTCAAATCATCTTTAGGCATTACAACAATAAAATAAATAATATTTACTGCTTTCTCTTTCAGTGAGTACGTAGATGCGATGGCAAGAGTCGACGAAATAGTTTCTAAAGTTGAAGGACACATTCGAAGCTACTACGGAGATAGTCAAACCCTTTTCATATTTACTTCAGATCATGGAATGACCGACTGGGGTGAGAAGGCTTAATAGCAATAGTATTAAAAATGTTTCGTTCGGGCTTATATTCGTAAACAATTTGAACTGATGCACGGAATTATTTAATTAGTAATTATTGCATACTTTGAGAAAGATAAAAGAACAAAACGTCTCCTTGCTTTGGTCACCTGGTCTGATAAAATATTTATTCTCAAATACAGGATCACACGGTAGTGGCTCAAAGGATGAAACTGAAACTCCGTTTATAATTTGGGGCCCTGGAATTAAGTAAGTTAGAATAGTTTACATATATTTAAATATGAAGTGACAATATGTGTAATGTGTATTGGTCAACATCTGTAAGGATACAATTTTTATGGAAGATTACATTTCTACTATTACTACAATATGACGATTTTTATTGTCTCTGCAGTCTATTAGAAATGATTGTAATTTAAGCTGTATATAATTTAATTATAATAGAGGGGGTAAGGATTCTCGGTTGAAGCAAGCTGACTTTGCGGCAATACTTGGTGGCGCTCTAAGGATAGCATATCCAACCAACTCTATAGGACGATTTCCAAGTGAATTTTGGACTGATCTTACATTTGCGTATGATGCCACCCTTACAAATTACTATCAGATTTATGAACTGATGCAGACGAAAAAGGAAATGATTTACTCGGAAAGGAATATTGTGCTGCATACATTTATGGATGAACTGCAAATGGAAGAAGAAGTAGCAAAATCACAAGCGTTTGCAAATGACAATAACTACTTAAGAGCAGTGAGTCAACTTATAATTCCAATTAGATAAATGACTTTTCCCCTATATACTTAATTGGAAGTATAATATAATAATATAACTGCAAAATGAATGAAAAGCAACGTGTTTGTCATAGATTCGGCATATAAACGTAGCGATCGACTTAGCTCTTGAAGGAAACAAGTATTACGAAAGGTATGATCAGTACTTGCTAATTGGATTTACTGTCGCTTCTTTCCTGACTTGGATAGCAATTGTAGGATGTGCAGTTGTGAAATTGCATACTTCTGAACCCAATGAAAGATCAGAGCTACACGTTTTTTCACTTAAGTTGCTGTGGGCCCTTCCAATTGCATTGGTGATCTCTAAGTGTAAGTTTAATATTACTTCCTCATCTCACATGATAAATATACCTTCTAGTAGATTGGGACGGCACAGAACCGATACATGTGTCTCTAATCTCAAAGAGGACAAAATGGATGTCATACAGAGTACAGATCTTATAAAGTATAAATAGTAAATATATAAAGGAAAGACATGGTTTTGTTGCAGATGCATGGCATGAATGCATGTGCATATGCAGTATGTAAGTAATGATATTACCTACACGTATTTCAACAATGGGATATTCAGAAGGCACAATAGTTTATTCAACTCCCTGGGTAATATTAAAAAGAATATATTATTTTGTGCCACACGTTTAGGTGCTATCGGATGGTCTATTTGGAGATTGCCTTACGTTTTTCTTCCCATCTACCTGAGCTCAATTCTAGTTACAGTCTGGAGAAGTGGGATATCCTCCGAATTGAACTTAAAGAGCTTGCTGATCTTGATCATATTGTGTGCAATTGGGATCGAAATCCTCGTGAATAGCTTCCACGAGCGTGCCGTTCTGACTTTGGGTCTCGTACTAAACGCCATTTGGTCTTTGAAGGGAAAGAAGGTGAGCACCTGGCAGTGCATTTACTTTCTAACATCAGTTGCCTTTCTCGGCTTATTCCCCATCGTCCCTGTCATAGGGAAGAAACAGAACCCTTGGCTCATGTAAGCAAACCTTACCTTTTATCCAACTAGAATATATTATGTTATGTTATGTATGAGTCATTGATTATTAGCCGAGTAGAGTAGCAGTAGCAAAACCAACCATCTGATTTTAATTTATATCGCATGCCACAATAGACCTACTATTTATGTACATTTTTGCCCTACAAAACGAAGGAGAAAATCTTTTCTATTTCTTTTACCTACTTATTTAGACTTGCCTGTATGTATGTAGACCGGGTTAGTATAACGAATTGTGTCTTATGTCCGTTTCTGTTATATAGAGTGTGTAGCAGTCTTACCATCGTGTGCTGTCTTCTTACGTGTCTTGTCTAACTATTATACAGTATCTATATACTGAGTATAAAATTATAATATTATTCAATTACATTGCATTCGCATTAGGTATAAGGAGGGCATGTGTTATATTGAATACTAACTTTTGAAAGGAATGAAAATGAATGGGAATTCATCGTTCATGCTAAACCTGATTTTTAATTTTCCTTTGGTGCATTTCAGGACAATAGGACCGGTCGTCTCGTGCTCCCTTGTCGTCTCATTCATTCGAAAGTGCAAACCACTCACTACGCGAGATGCCCTAATTTTGATCTTTCAAGCTGCACTTCTCCTTTCGGTTTCGATTCTCATTCATTTTCCCTCTTTCATGGTTACCAGGATTGTTTCATGGCTCTCCGTTATCATTTCGTTCTCTTTTCCTTGCCTAATATCTTCAAATTCCTTAATGTTGCGGATTTTCTCAATTTTTGTTGGAATCGCGACACCTTTCTCATTCCTCAGTATGTCATATGAAAGTCTTTTCTTGCCCGCTTTGTTCCTCACCCTCATTTTTCTAGTCAAGATCGAAATGTCAGAAGCAAATTTGGATGATACGTGGGAAGAATTCCTTGTACTTACGGTGGAAAACAAGGAGCGCACAAAAATGTGGGGAAAGGTAGATATTCACACAGCCTGCCGTCGAGCTTGGCTCCATGTAAGTTCCTTTATGTCAGTTCTACTCTGTTATAAGTGATTATCTAACTAAATAACCCGGCCCTATCCTTATACTATCCTTCACTGACTATATGCTACATAAGTACACCTATTAATCCTATCCTATCCTATCTTTCACTGACTGACTTGCCTTGCCCTTGCCATTACATTTTACATTGCATCGCTTTGCCATTGTTTATGTGTGTATATGTGTAGAGGACAAGGGAATGCTTTGAGCTGCGCTGAAGTGCCTGTGTTAGGATTTAGGATCCACAGGAGAGAAGAAATTGTGCCTCGCGAGGGCACATTCCTTTATAAATGTACACATTGTGCTTTGTTTTGTGTTGAGTTGAATGTTTGGCTGCACATAGTAGTGGTAGTTAGTTATACGAACCAACTTCTTCTATAAGAACTGCGACTGCAGATTACTTACTACCTATATGAACGTATTTATTAGATTTGTCTTAAGAGTACTTATAAGAAAAGCATGAATGGAATTTCTTGGTAAGTTTTAGAACGCTAGTTCAAGTTCACCTATATCTATATCTAAGTATTTATCTTAGATATGGGTAAATGGCGCTTATTAGCAATATTTCTGTAATACTGTAAGCTTTTTCAATGCATGATTGCATATTGCATGTACAATTTGACAATTTGTTTATAATTTAAACTTAAACACGAAAGAAATATTTCTGCTTTACTAAATGCATGAATGAATACTATTATTAAGCTCATAGGTAGCTGTAGCATTGTGGCATGGTATGCTCTTGTGTGGTTGGTGAGAGCCAAAACAGCAGAGATATGCATCGCTATTGCAAGAAGAAGGGTAAGTGCAAGTGAGTGCAAGTAAAATGTGTACCTAAGTGAGGGTATGTTATGTTGGCTATGTAACATAGACAACTTTTAGACAAGTTCAGAATACATTATTATTATATAGAAGCCACCAGGTCAGAGAGAGAGAGACAGAATGTTATAATATGCCGAATACTGTTACCCTCTGCTCTGCTCCCGCTACATTTCCAGTAACATACCTTATGTGTAGACAAGTTAGTTTAGATACCTTCGTAGAGATAAAGACTTATTGTGGTTGTATTGCATATCGTATATATAGCTATTTGTGTGTATGCCTACTCCGGTTACGCAAAATATGTTTCGGTATTAGGGGATACGTAAGCAAGCCAGAGCAGAGGCATTATATGAAGAGAAGAAAATAAGTTATAGCAAAATGTTGAATTCGGTGGACTGACTGGTCTCCTGTCTACTAATGCCAACATGCCAAGTCTAGCTCTCGCTTGCTTTTGATCTGGTGCTGATGCGATGCTATGTGATGTGAATGTGATGTGTTCTTTGTAGCCCTAACCTAACTAACCTAGCTTGACTAACCATAACCAAACCAGGAGAGCCCGCTCAACTTACAGAACTTACCCTGCCTAAATCTAGCATATTTTATATAAGATACCTATACAATTCCCTATGTATTTAATGGTTTAATGTTTTGTCTGGATGTATTGCAGCTATTTTTTGTTTTCCTATCCTTCTTTGGAACGGGGAACATCGGGAGTGTGAGTTCATTCGACCCGAGCGCGGTCCGATGCTTTGTCACCGTTTTCAGTCCATGGATCATGATGGTTGCACTTCTTGAGAAAATCGTGGGACCTTTCCTTCTCGTCTCTTGTTTCTTCCGACGGCTTCTATGGTCTCGTCAACAGGTGCAGAGCAACTTTCTCATAGTGTTACTCCTATGTCAAGGTATGGCCCTTCATATGTTCTTCAAAGTGACGAACCAAGGGTCATGGCTAGAAATCGGCACGTCGATCTCGCACTATGTCATTGTGCAGTGTACAACCCTCTTCCTATTCCTACTGCACTTTTGTGCCAACTTTCTCATTTCGGTGGAGCTTTTTCTACCGCCTTCCACTTTTCAGTTTCCTGCTAAAACAAATAAATTGCATTAGTATTCAAAATGCAGCCTTGCAAGATATTACGATTATGCCTTCAACTTCAACTGAACAAGAAAATAAGGCTAATATGATAATGTCAGTGTCAATGTAATGTATACAAAGTAAAGTCAGTCTTCCAGTCAACGTGAACTACGTGGCAATAACTAAAACTAAACTAATAAGACATACTTATCGTATAATCTTCTTTTCTTTAACTTATGTTTTTATAATGAATCATTATAGTGACAACTGTAGCATAAAATTAGTTTTTACATGCTTTTTTATACTATACTGTGCTGATAGAGTAGTAAAGCATATTTTAGTACTATAGAATATATAGTTAGTAGTACTACTACTTTATATATATGTAGATGTAAAGTAAAGGTTTGTCTGTGTTACCAAATATATTCTGTTTTAATAAAGCCTTACTACTTATAGTAAAGTAAAAGTATAGCAAACCAGTTTAGTTTGAACAAAGAGAAAAGCATGCTGTGGAATCAGAGCCATGTATTAGCGCCTAGCATTGCATAGGTATATCTAATCTATGGACACATTCACCTAAAGTAAGGTACCTCTACTGGAACTTAATTTTAACCTGCTGTAGTTTTTCCATACCAAGACACTCTATATCATTTGCTTTATATTGTAAATAGCTAAATAGATATTACGTTAAGCATAGCTAAAGTTATAGGCGTCTAAAATATTGACTATGCAAACAACATGATAGTTGGAGGCAGTACAGTAAATCTAAGTCTTGCAAGTTGCATCAATACCTATCTAATCTACCTGTAGTTTTTGTGTACCTACTAGCTACTTATTGCAATGCAATGACAATTATTTGGATAGGTTTATGTATTAGGTATTGATGACATTTATATCTCTTCTGGTTAGTAGCTCAAGTAAATTGCATATCGTATATTTAGCATTTGGCAGGTAAATATCAATAATCACTGTAAGCACTAAGCCCTATCACATTTAAGTAGTGTAGTTTAAGTGGAAGCAAGTTATTGCTAAGGTTCAGACATCATTTAGCAGACAGCAGGGGCACTCCTTATAATTTGAAGGTTATCTCCCCGTCTACTTGATACTTAATAATTTTTGGTGAATTGTAAAGAAAGGCAAAAGCACCTTACCTGCGAGGCAAGGGACATACCGAAGTTAAGAATGAGAAAGTACCTGTTCTGTTATGTAATTACGTCCGCGTCCCTAGATACACCAACACGAAACGATGCGTGTATGTTCCTACATAGTTTCAGTATCCATATGACATATAACGTTCATTTTTCATTCCTTTATATATATCTATGCACTACTGTATACATATAGTAGACTGCTACAGGTTGATTCGCCAAAATTTTGCTAAGCTCACTCTTGCTAAAAGAGCCCAAATTGATTATGTACATAGGCTGACAGTTACATTTTACTTTACCGATCTTATTTTGCAAAACGCAAATGCATAGCGACCTACAACTACAATGATCCACTAGGCCTTTAAAATATATTATGTTGCCATTTATAGTACACAATACAGAATTCAGATTAGATAGTTTGTTTGCACTTTTATAGCTCTAATTCTAGACTATAGTGGTACATATTCGATTGAAGGAGACTATGTGCAATAGAGTCATAAATGTCATATTTTGCGTATTTTGGGCATTTTAGTAAGTTCGAAGTAAATACTTATATGGTTTAACTGAGCCATCAGGTCTATCAGGGCAAAATTTCATGCTTGATAGAGGTACTTTGTAAGTAAATTCTGTAGATTGTATGTAAGCTTGGACATTTTTTAAGACCATTCTGTGTGGGCTAGGCCAGTTTGACAATTTTTTGAGTGAGTTCTTGACCTCAAGGTAGGCTATGCATTATTATTGTAATAAAAAAGGAGCTAGTTAGTGTCGATCCTAAATCCAAACTCAATTCTTTTGAGAACAAAATTTTTGCTTTGTTTAATGTTTTAAGCGGTCTTGGCTGAAAGATTATTATTGCCATTGCTTAGGGAATGTTGATGCTGAATGCTTGCAAGTTGCAATTACATTTTCCATTGCACGCAACTAGTTTTACCTTTTACTGTGCCCTACTGTTTTTTTATTATCAACTTTGGATGGAATGCACGGATTGAGTCGAGAGAGAGAGAGAGGAGGCGAGGAGTTGTATGTATGTGGCTGGCTGTATATAATGCTATAAATATGTTACAGAGAGAACTGAAGCCATAAGAACTGTATGTAAAGAATTGAGTGTCCTAGTGACTGGAGCATACACAGACTTCAGAACTGAACTCAGAATAGTATATAAAGTGTGGCATTGCATGACCAACTTTGTGTATTTGTATGTGTAGGGATTTTTTGGTGGCCGAGAAAGCTTTATCTTAACATGTACAACTACCATGTACTTGTACACTTTATACGTAAGTACAAAGAACTACATTTTTAGCTATTACATACGCACGGCACGCACACAGTGTCGTATAGGCATAGGTATAAACCTTTTGGCCATTAGATAAAACATTCATATTATATAGGAGATTTAGATCTTTAGCTTTACTAAAGTAGTTACATAACCAGAATAGTATCTATCTCTGTCTGTCGAGTGTGGCCAGATATAGGAAAAGTTGTGCTGGTTAGAATACCTTTGCACAAAAGGTGTACGTACACAACCGTAATTGTAAGTGTAAGCTTTTCGATTATACTACAGTCGTCAGCTCCAGTGCAGCAGTAGGAGTAGTAGTTATAAAGTTCTATATTACCATTAAATAAATAGCAAATAGAACCATCTCCAGCTTGTTAAGCTGCATATCTAAATGCAGGCAGGTAGGATAAAGGATAAGAAAATACTTCGTATATGTCTGTAAGTTTAGAAGTAGACTTAGGTTGAAAAATGCGAATACTATAGTTTGCCTGTTTTGTACTACTGTATATAGGTACTACATTAAGATCATATGGATGTGCTTGTAGTAGGGCAGAAGTCTGAAATATGTTATGTAGGTACATGCATGTAAAAACTGGAAGAGTAATATGATTATAATGATGATAAAAATCACTTGCTCAGCATAAGCTAGACAGACAGTTGCTTGCTAGCGAGGGAAAATGATGTGTGAAAGCTGTGGTTCATTCAAATACATCATTTATGAAACCGAATCGATGTGCCAATTTGTCAGTTGTTTGCAATTTATGCAGTAGCAGTAGATATACCTGGAGAAGACAAATCCTGCAGTCAGTTAGGGCTCCTTATTGTTTTCAAGCCTTTTTTCCTATTCTATGTAAAAGCTTTAAAATTTCTCAGGACATCAAGGAAAATGCATTACTAAGCTAGAACATAGAACTATTAGAAAATGAAGTGAGTAAATGAGTATTATAAAGGAAAGAAAGCTTTATGAAGCGCCTTATGCATTGTTTGTGTATATCCCGCCCTAGTGTCCCAAAAATTCATAAAGGTTCAGGCTATAAACCTTTGCATTCAGTCTTGATTTGATTTATGTTTTGTAAGTAAGTATCATTTAAACTTATGCTTTACTAAAGCTCAAAAAGCTTATCGTTATCGCTCTCTCTGAAAACATGAAGGTTCGTTTAAACTTAACTTGCAATATATAAATGTTAGGCTAAGCTATATAAATTGCGTAGAGTTTGTAAAAGAAAATACCTAGATATTTACAACAATACAATTAGTGCAAGTTGGTACTTAGTGCTTACTGTAGGCACAAAATGGGTTTTGTGTTACATATTAAGAAAATAGAATGCATGCAAATAGCATTTGTTGTCGCATTTACCGATTTAATTGTCTGTCTTCTGTCCACAATATAGTGTAGTGTATAATGCTGTTAGTTGGTTGAATGTAACAAAGTATTTTTAGGTCACACTTGACAAAATCACGATAATGATTCTCGCATTTGTAAGTATATCGCCAGCGTGAAGGCTTTAACTTTTTGGGACTATTTATATTTGCTCTTTAAGTAGCTCCCTGTAAACATTGATGGATTTTAAGTTTGTGCATAACATACCTCTGTATAACCTTATAAGGTATAGGGACTGCAGTTACTAGTTACTGCACTAAATGTAATGCAATCTATGCTCGTGTTACATGACAAAATCTTTGTGAATTACAATGGATTATGTAAAATGATACTTCAATTTGAAATCGTAGAAAATAGGGAAAATAGTTGTGACTTTGAACGGGTAGGGTAGTGCAGACGTGCCAGAAGTATGTGCCTATAAACTATGCATACCCTGTGAGCTGTGAGTGACATAGTACTGTACAAAAAGTAATTTTTGTAAGTATTATTACATGTTATTATTTGCATGTAATCTCCAGTATATAGTACAGGGTTGTGCGCAAGGAATTGCACTTTTGAATTATCGTCTTCTAAAGCCAAAAGTGCAAATCCTTGTACACAACGCGGTACATTCTTAAGGAAATACTTATACGGGCATCACACAACACTCATCTTTTATTATGCAACCGTACCGTAACTTAAAACATACTACGTACTTAGTGTACCAGTTACCAATAAAGTATAGTTAAATAGTTACCCTTTTAATCTAAACCACTGTACTTAGAATTACAAACAAGGTATAAGCTGTCTGTATTTGCTACTTGCACTAAGCCAACTATTTATAGTACTTTTGCGAGTATTTTGTTTAGTCCTATGTAATACTAAGAAAGTCACATTGTTCTATATAGCTTTTCAGTTGTCGGGGTGTACTTTACACTTGCTGGGCTACGTAATTACGTACATAATAATTGTATAGGTCATAGTCAATCATAGGTATTAAGAAAAGGACCTATTGACCTATACTCTACTACCCTTTTGTATGTAGTATGTAGTCATGTACATTGTACATGTGTTCAAAGTATTCATCACTGGTCAAATAGACCAAACCGTAGTTGGACAAGTGTGTAGTATGTGTGGACAGATACAGTCATAATAGGCTCAATAAATGTAGTCACCAAAGTCGTAATCTTTACTGTTATGCGATAATGTAAACCCCAGGGGAGGAAATCATTATCTCTCTCTCCTGTTTTTTATCCTTTTCGGTCACCTTTTAGCATATGGGCGAAGCTATATAGCAACAATTTCATGCGTTTCATATGCATACGCAAAGCAGTACCACGAAACTGAATTACTTTTACATACACTACATGTATTGTTATTTTTGTTATCTATATGTTATGCTGCTGCTGCTTGCTTTACTCAATAGCAATTATTACCAAGTAATCATTTTTAGGGTTAAACTCAACCGGACTGTATAATATGGTGGTCTAAATGCAATACAAAAAGAGAACTAATCAAGTTATGAAATCCCTAGACTAGCCCCTGTATGGGGCTGTCGTCACTTTAAAGGGCTCTTGTAACATTAAAATCTTGATAGTTGATAACGAATAAATGGCCATACATAGCAGGACAAGTCTGTGTCAATAGGTATTAGTTATATGTATAAATGAGTAGGGCTGTGTAAGGGCTTCATAGCCACATGACATACTTATATTCCTTATCATCAGTATTAGTCAGTTAATTGCTTGTCGAATCAGCTAAGGTAGTTATGAATGGAATTTTATAAAACTTGTACTATGTAGTGTCATATTATATTAAATGTTGGTAGCTTAAGTGTGCAATCAGAAACTAGAACCCTTTAGCTTTAAGCATTAAATATGGTTGAAGTTGAAGCTAAAGATTTTTGTATGTTCTGCTTGCTCCACATCCTTACTTAATCAACTTGTGTGTAGAACTATGGAACAGGTCAGTGTGCATGGTGCGTCAGCCTAGCCGGGATTAACACATTGCTTGCACTGTCTCATGAGTTGCTAAATTGCTGCTAAAGCTAAACTACTTTCATGAGTATGTAGTTTGTGTTTGTGAATATGAAAGTTTTGCTTAACTCTTTTCTTCTTTGTCTGCTTATCCTTTTAGACTGCATGCAATTGCTGCGGAACAGCCACAAACAGACTCATCACTCAGCTCAGCATCCAGCCACTGTTACCTTACCGCCACGATTCATGAAAATGTATACATAAGTTGGTTTGGATTTGAATAGAAGTAACGATGAAGGAAGTATAAAGTCGAGATGCTAAATATGTAGTAGATATGTCGTAGTCACCGGGGCCACCAGTCACAAATGGCCACATCAGTACGTTTTTTCCTATTTTTCAGAAAAACGAATCACTCTCTCTACATGTATTGTCGACTTATTCAATAGAAAATTGTAAGCCCTTTTCAAGTATGTACGACACGTTAGGCCTATTGGATAGTAAACGTCATTTACGGTGGAAAACGTGCAATAAAAATGCTATAAAGTAAAGATAAATGGTCTTAGCACGCCTAATATTGTATACATCATTGAAAAGGGCTTAAAATTCTCTATCAATTAGTTCGATATATTGATAACTTGATTCATTGTCCTGTAAAAATTGAAGAAAATACATGTGGCTGCCTATGGCTAGGTGCAGGGTCCCTGGACCCCCTGTCTTCAGTGACTAGCATAGGGGGACTCTACTATATAAGGAGTCCCACCTTTGCAAAAACGTATAACGTATACAGAGAATTTTATTTTGGACTTGTATACGTTTTCCTAGTGGTCGCCTGTGCCTACGACAGATATACCACCTATACTTATATATCGATATGTGAACATAGAATAGATTGTAGGAAAGAGATGAATATAAATATGTAATTTCCATGATTCCGCAATTCCATGTATTTCCATCACTTAAACAGTTAGATACGTGTAAATGTATTGCCATACTGTGTGAGTGTGGTGTACGTAAGTACGTAGTACTTGTAGTTCATAAGCACTATAAAATCTTCCAAGCTCGAGTTGTTACAACGCAATATTTTAGATGTTTTACCAAAACTAAGCAATTGCGTGTGGGTAGATTTACTTTAGTGACTGCTAATTAGCTAACATGCATCAATGTATCACAATAGCCGAGCATGTATTTAAACTCTAAAATAGTTTTCTTCGAAATATGGAACTACTCGTATATAACTTAAAGGATAAAGGTCATGCAGTGCAGACTATTCCATTGTGGCACTTGCCCTATAGGTTCAAGAAAGGAACATCATTAAATACCACACCACACTGCACAATCTGCCAACTAGTAAATAGATAATATTATACGGAAGGAAGCCTTGTTATTACTGTCTTTAGGGCAGAGGTTAAATGTACTAGTATATAGTAATAGAATATTATATTAATTTTAAAAGCATAAAGAGCTACAGCGTAGCGAGCTACCCTATAGGGTAAATTGCTTAATTTATGATATGGTGGGCATCCAGAATTATATTCCCACATGCATTACGTTTACACACTTTATGGTTTAATTTTAACAACACGAAGTGGGAAATTATTCATGAAATCCCACCTAATGAAAAAAGGTTACAAAATAGAGGTTACATAAAAGGTTACAAGCTAGGGATATGCTACATCATATTGTCACCTTTGTAGCTTGCTCATGTCTATGACACGTTATGGTCTCAATTGGCATCATGGCCTGGGTCGTCTTATAAACTTAGGCCCTGTGCCCCCAAAGTATAATGCGGGGGAACGAACAAGTTTCCGGATTTTGAGAGCCCTCGAATATGAGTGGGTTCCGTTCCATGTGACCGAATATCGTAGAAAATCATTGATCACTCACTAAAAATTGGACACTACATTTTCCATGGAATAGACAATAGACATCTATAAAATTATAGAAAATAGGATACACCCTTTTTTATATTCTAAGTTTTAATTTTCCATTCTATAGATAATGTAGCGGCATTTCCTATTTGGGGACATGGGGACTATAATGTTTGCCAGTGTTGCTCCATACATACGGTATTAATTACCCAAGCCTAACTAGTATAATATTAATATTAAGGTTTTTTGCAAACTCCCAGTAGTGATATGCATAAATGTTTAATCGGTACTGGTTTTTATATTTTTGGTAACATACATACTATATAGTACATGGTTTATAATACTCTATCATACCATGATACCATAAATTCATATCTTGTATATCACATCACATCGGTATATCAATATATTGATACATTGCATTAATTGATACCAGAAAGTATTAATAATGGGATATCGTACGACATAATTTTGCACATAAATATAATCTAATTTATTTGCATAGTATATCGTATATTATGGATCGTGTAACCATACATATATAAGTAGTTGCATACTTGAACTAAAAGCACCGCATAAGAGCACATAAGCACATACATACACACAAACAAGACACATAACTTTACACGTACATACAACTTTCTTTTTATATAAGGTTCTTTA
>JAQFYC010003750.1:0-19616 GCA_034694165.1 Tomocerus mixtus
TTCATGCATACATATACATACATTTAGATATGCACAATCTATCCATCCATGTACATACATACATACATACATACATACATACATAACATAATGTACAAGTACCTACTCATCCTAACTAACTTTAACAATAAGACGAGCTAAGAGCTAGGAGAGGCTCCTGGCCTGGCCTGGCTTGGCTTGGCTCATGTTTGCTACCTTCCTTAGTTGAGCTCAGCTTAGCTTTATATCTTTTTTCCTATGCATCACATTATTTATATATTATGCATACACATACGTATACCATGCATACACATACGTATACCATGCATGCATTATATTATAAATGTAATATCATTCAAGCTAAAGGCTTTTAGATTGCCTTCTCTTTGCTTTTCTTCACTCTTGCTTTGCTGGCTTGGCTTGGCCTGGCCTGGCCTGGCCTGGCTCGGCATTGCAATACTTATTGTACCTTGAGCTTAACTTTGCTTTTCTTGCCATCGTCCTAAGGCTAACTCGCTTTAGTTTATGTTCCTATGCGTGTACCTACATTATACAATAGGTACTTTCATATCTTTAGCTATTGTTTGTAGTGTCGAGTCGAGTAAGTAAGTACATGCTACATAATAATATTATATTACCTGTGCTAAACTAAAGTCCACACCACACCAACTTACACTCAACTAATGTATATGCATAGGTAAGAATATTATAGTGGTTTCTTTTGCTTCGACTTGCTCTCTCGCCTCCTCTTCTTCTCTTCACGTTACTCGTTGTTTGTGTTCTATGATGATAATGATTCTATGGCCTGGCCTGGCCTGGCAAGGCAAATCGGATGGGTAGCTATTAGCTATACGCATGTAAGTAAATTACCTAAATAGGTATGTTGCTGCACTAACACTAACACTGCACTATCCACTTTTCTATTTACTATGCTTATACTTACCTAAATATTATACATTATTTACTTGCAATACATTTGTGTTCCTCAGATTTATGCTAACATAACCGTATACACATTTAACACTTATGCATTGAAAGTATTGAAACCAACCTTTCATTTTTGAAAATACATACACACACACCAACGCACCTTTAACAAGCGTAATATAATGCCCATTTACTTTACCTGTAGTGATACGCTACAAGTTAATGAGATATAATATTACATTATTAATACCTATAGCATACAGTGTATTCCGATGCAATACAATTACATGGAATATTACACCTTGCACTAAAATGTTTTGTGCATATTAGTATTATATTGTCCATCTGCTACTTGGCATTAGAGTATACAGATAGCTCAATAATATGAATATAAATAAGACAATCGCTAAATACACATTATATTTATTATTAGACTACGTCATGTACCAATTTAGCTAAAACAGGTAGGGTTGGTAATTTGGTAGCACATAATATTATATAAAACGAGTATACGTAGTGATGTGGATTAGCTTTAGAACCTGCGGGATACAACTATAATGAGAAAAAAGGATTACCCTATATTGTAACAGAACAGAAGCATAATTTTGTTAGTACGTACAAATACTAGTAAGTCTGTATTCTAAGTATTGGTGCTTGCGTCTTAGAAATATTATTCTTAAAATAAATAGGATACAAATAGAAGACCAATTGGATTAAAATTGAGTATATCGAGAGAAATTGTACATCAAAGTCGTTCTTGGTACTAAACTATTGTAAAGTATAATGTATCTGAAGAAAACTCACTTACAATTAGGAGCATTATAAAATGGTTTCTAGTGTTTAGTTAGGTCCTCAATAATATCCGTTATTACTTCTCATTACATCGCACGAAACGATCTTCCTTACAAGTTTATTGAGAATCCGATGATTATGCAGTGAACAGTAGCCATGTAAGCGTAGATCATGATAAATGGGCGTTTGACCTCTGAAATTTTTTTACTTGCCATCTCTTCTAGCCTACAATTTATTTATTTAAAGCTATTTTTCCAGAATGAATTATATTATTCGCTTTCAAGCGCTATAATGAAGCATTTTCAATCTTTATTCTAAAGAAATTATTTGCATACAATATAATTTGTGATCCTACTTATCAATAAATAACATGTATTTTTTGTAAATACTTTATTCAGAATTTGCTTTTAGTGTAAGTATGTAAGTTACCGTGGTTTAAAAATCAAAGAACCTGTAAACTTGATACGATACAAAGCAAGTCAAGTTAACTTTGAGGACAAAAGTCAAAACGGTAATTTGAATGGCTTGTCATCAATGGCAAAAAAGAGTATGAGTTTGAACTGTAGATATTTTGACAGTTACATGCTTTTCAGAAGATTTTAGAAGATAGATTAGATATGTATTTACAAGAAAGCATGAAAATCCATTTGTAGTGAAAATATCATTTTAGTATTTGCTTTGACTTTCTTTATTGTACATACTTACTCTCCAAATGCTCACCTTTTAAAATTTGGATATAGTGAGTAGTGAGATTAAACTAAGACGTTGTTATAGATAAATATTATAATAGTTACTATGTACCTAACCTATTTAGTATACATGTACATATAGTAGTTAGTTGAGTAGTTGTACCTGTATTAGATTACATCATTACATTAAAGTTGTGATGAACTTGGGTTGGTCGGATTGAAGTGTCTTCTTGTTTGTCTGCTGGTGACAAACTTCAATCCTACCCTGCCGTAGTGCTAACCTAACACAAAAACTCACGACTCGCTTTTGTAAATCTCCACGTCTGACTAGGAATACGATCAAGGACTACAAGAGATCGTGTTGTTTTTTTATTCCTCGATTCCTTCGCCTGTGTCTATGTTTTCATTCTCATTCTCACACATCTTTCTTTTTCCACAATTACTCCGCTCCGATAACCCTATGTAAATGTGCCGTACCTACGTATTCATTATGTATTAGTATATCTGTAGTACAGAGTACAGGTACTTGTATACCAAGATATATTATACTGGTGGTGTTTTTATGATATTTCTATTTATTTGGTTCGTTACTTTTAGTTTACCAAGTTTTGATTTGACTAAAATCATTATGCTATCATATCAGTTTCATTACCAAAGGCAATAAAAACCTGGTGACAAAACAGTACCAAAAACACTAGACAACTGCAGTGCACTACTTGACTCTTGACTTGACTTTGACTCACCGTTCCCTATTAGCAGTTTTATTAAGTTTAATGCTACAAAAGTAATGGAGACTAGATTGTTATAGCTGTACTATAGGGAAATGAAATTGGGATGGAATACAATAGTACAAGTACAGCGGATTAGAAGCATTTATATGTAGAACTAGGACCCGAGAGTCTGCAATCCGCTAGACCACGACCATTATATCATAATCATGCACATGCAACAAAAAGTAACAAACGAACCTGCAAATCTCCATCCCATAATAAAACAAGTACTAGAATTATATTTACGTAGTATATATATTCACACCAAACCAAACGAAACCAACAACAGCATTTGATGATCTCATCACATCACATCTACTACATTTTATAATTTACATTGCATTGTCTACCCTCCAAATCTCTATACGCTAAGCTAAGCTAACAAAACATGAGCAAGGCAAAACATTATGCGTACGTACCTAACCTTAGCAATTCCACCTCCTCCTGTTATGTTCTTTCTTATTCTTGCTAAATAAGTATCAACAACGAAGATGCAGTGAGTTAAGTGAAAAACAGATAGAAATTATCAGAGAGTAAGTAAGTACTAGGATTTAACTAAACGTGAATCTTATCTTTAATTTCATCCTTCATTCTTTTATGTTCCTCCAGGTTATATCTACGTGTATTACTATAAACAAGTGGTGTATACATACGCTAGTTTAGCTGTTCATTTCATGTGCTAAGTAGCCTTTTAACGCAAAATCCGCTACTCGTTTTTGATAAATATAATATACTTATTAACACATTACAATAAAAAATCCGTTTACACATGCAATTAAATGTGAATATGTGTATGCAACCATATTCAAAAAACTAAATAATTTTAAAATTTCAATTTAGAACATCCGACACTTTTCAGACTAGTACTATTTGCAGTGGAGAACCGTAGCTGAAAACCCTACACTTGATATGTGGTTTGAACCTTTTGTAACTGCGTAATAGTAAATACTAATGTAAATAGGAGTAATAAAATACTAGGGATGCAATATTTCATTGATCTTGTCCTTGTCATTTCAAATGTGTAACAAAATCTGTTAAATATTGAACTACTAAATGAAGTACAACAATATTTGGATTTAGAGACAGTGTGCTTACATATATATGTATATATCTGTAAGTAGGAAGATTCACAGCTGGTTTATGTATTGCTCAGTGAAGTGAACATTATTTGCATGTGAATGAGATCGGAGTGAGGTTGAGCTAAAGTCATGTTGAAGAAGATGAAGGAGATGTAATAGTCAAAGACTAGGATATGCAACTATATACAGATAATGTGACGACTCTCTATCTTTTCCTACTGAGTTTTTGATAACTATGAGATGAGAAAGAAGCAAGAAGAAGAACAGCTTGAATTTGAAACATCATCTTCTTTATGATAAGTAATATAGGAATACAGTAGTGTGTTATCTTACAATCGCTAATCTCCTTCACGATTATTTTATTAGTTTCTCTCCAGGGAATAAAACGGCCTGTCCCAAATGAATTTTTGGCTAAATTTGTAGCAAATGCAGCAAATACTAGCATTTTGTGATACAAAGGCACGATCGTTGCATACTATGTGATTCGAAATGTATCATTCAAAACAGAGACAAGTCTTTTAAAATGGAAAACAGGAATAAGCGGAAATTATTGCCATTTTAATCAAATTTGTCAATTAAAGTGAAAATTTTATGATGTATCAATCTACCAATACATATATAGGTAGTATTAATTCGCCTTGTACTGCATATGCTCTCGTATAAAAGTATCTTTAACTAAAAGTCTGCTATATAAACCGTACGCAGAAATGTCTTTGATTTTTGGTCTAAACATAAAATAAAAAATAGGCAATCTCACTAGAATCATTGCTAATTACAGCTTAATAGCCTGCTGGTGTCTATATTACAATTGGATAACTTTTTTTGTACTACAATGAAAGTATTGACTAGACTAATAAAAGTCCTAGTAGTGTATTAGCTAAATATCTTGCTTTCTCTAAATGTGTATAATTTACATTTTTACATTTCACACTGAAGACAATTGCAAGGTTTGCTAAGTAGGATTTCAGGATATCAAGGCAAGAATAGCTAGCCTACCAATGTACATCATAATCAAATCATAATACTAGACTAATAGTAATAACCTAGTATACTTACACCTGTTACTGTTGGTTTCGTTGTTAGAGCTACAAAGTATGTCAATCATGTGGATCAATTGCAAAAAATCGGCATTTGCACCTTTAGGCTACTATAAATAGATTTTTGAGTTGTTAAACATCTTTTTAATGTTTAAAACAGTAAATACCACAAAATGTTTTAAGATTGTTAAATGAATGAAATAATGATTGCCAAGACAAAAGTGACAATTTTCCTAAAACAGTGAGAGAAATACATATACATAGAGAGTTACGGCTACCGCATGAGAATCATAATTCGGATAGTATAAACTCGGCATATATAAAGGTTTCGGATAAAAGGTACAAGGACTATGCTAATGTGTTTGCTCCAACGCATTAGAACCACCTATAAGTATGACACAGTTGAGAGTAGGAAGAGAGAGAGAGAGTAACTTTTGCGAAAGACCGACTCGCGATGGCTTAGGTTTTCTATTGTTGCTTCTCCATGGTTTTACTTTTAGCCGACGACTCCATAAACTTAAGCAGAACTCTCCTGGAAACATTCGTCGGCTATTATTTAATGAAATCCTATCCACTATGCACCCACTAACTTTGCAAACAAGAATGGGGGAACTTCGCCATCCAAGATAATGATATTTTACACAAGTCGCGAACCATTTTCACACCCATCTCACAATTTAATACGCCTTATAAATCTTTCTCTCGCCATAATAACACCAACGGTTATTGCCATATTGTATTAAATATAGTAAGGAGGGAGCAACATAGAAATATTATATACACTTACATTCATAACTACTTTAATAGTAAATAGCACACTATTTAGTATATTCTATCTCTACCCTACATACTATACTATACACTATACAAAATATAAGTAACGTAGTAGTAATAGTAAAAAGAGTAATACATAGTATCTACGGGTAACTTCTTTCATTGATCCATCAGTCTAGTCGGATGCAATGCGATATAATGCAATGCTTTGCAAAGAAGGCAAAGGGAAACCCAGTCAGGGCAATTCTAACTCTTGTTCTATATTCGTACCTACTTATATGCTATTATTACACTTAAAGATATAGCATTCTGCTTCTTTTCTTTTTATTTGTCTACCAATATATCAGTAGTCTGCGATATTATGTTAGTATAATGTGTTCTTCGTCCGCAATTCTATAAAAGTTGCGTAAAGAGAAGTTTGTGAGAGAAGAGAAGAGAACAAAGCATTATTGCATTGTTTCCCCTTCAACTCCTTTTTCATATAGAATAAAATATATGTACATATACTTGGGTACCTTAGGATATGGGCATACACAACTGTAATGTGTACAGTGTACAGTACCTTACTTACTCTATTTGGAGAGAGAATTGTAGTAGTGAAGTCAAGTGAGCCAGAAGAAGGAACCTCTTGTTGAATTGGCTTAGCTCATTTGATTACTCTTCTCCATTGAATTGCATTGCTTTTGGCTGTGCTCTGGCTTGGCTTGGCTTGACTTGGCCTATACTATTCCCTGCCTGCCCTCATACTAAACTAAACTAGAGTACCTACTGGGAACAACAGACTAGAAAACTGGTTATTGAGTTAACTGACCAAAAGAAAGCCGACAGTGTAACAAAATAAGTTACTGATGGGAAATCGTTGTTGAAACTAAGTCGGACCCTGACTCTTAGTCCGATAATCCATAGGAATAGTTATCAAATGGAAAAACAAGATTCAAGATACTACCTACATTGCCATAAAAAACTGGTACATATCTCCTTTTTGCATTGCTTGCATAGCAGGCATAGCTCATCTGCTCTCTATTCTCTATAATATGTAAAACGAAGCCTTATCTCTCACAGCTATGCATTTAACATTTACAAGTAATACAAATCCAGACCAAAGCTGAGTAGAGTCGAGTGAACAGATTTTTCCTGTAAATTATTCAACTATATCTATATGGGTAAGTACTAAGTACCTATTCGACTGTGTAAATAACGTACCTAAATACGAATGCTAAGTACACTTAGGCATACATAGTACGACTGACTGACATCGCCAGATTGATATGGATGTTTTATGCACAAGCCGAAACAAACAAAGCTTGCAATTTATGTTATTTATGTAAGGATGCATACACATCGTCCTAACACTAAATACTATTCTCTATAGCTACCTAAAGTGCCTACACAATATTTTCTTGCTATAATAATTGTAGTTGTCTGATCTAATGCACATTGCAGTAGTGATTTGCTATCTAAAGTAGTAAGTTTAGTGTAAGACAGCAGAAAAGAGTAGTCAGGTGCAGGCCAGGCAAGTAGTGCACAAACCAAACCCAACCACACAGTCCACTGCTCTGCAAAGAAATCTTGACTTGAGTTAGAGCAGTTTATGTTCATGTTAGTTGTCCTTCTCTTTCCCATCTTTATCCCTTTTCTTACATGCTACGTATTCAATAAACGGCGAAAAAATGATTTTAATTAGAAGCGAGTTTCATATGTTCACTCAAGAGCCGATGTTTTTATAGAACATTTCGTCTTTCTTCTTTGAGCTTATCTACTTACAACTCCGTAAACTAATTAGATGAACTCAATTACTTACGGTGGATGTAAAAGCGCTCCAGCGTTAACTTTCCCTCTTTTGATGTTCCTTTTGATATCATGCTTTCTTTGTTATTGTTCCTAGCTAGATATACATGGAGTTATGCAGTATGTTGCACGTTTATATCCAAATGTATCCATAATATCACACACATTAATATACTATGCTCTATATACTTACATAATATTATATAGCGCCTTGTACATATTAATGTAGTAATTCATATTATTAAACAAGAACAGTCAAAACTTTGTTTATGACTTTCTTCTACACCCACGTCCATATTTACTTACTTTTATTACTACAAAGGTTCTGCTCTAGCTAATCTCTTCCAAATATTTTCACATTCATGGGTCAGAATACATAATTGTATATGCCAAAAATATAATATTATGCATAAACCATCAAACAGTAAAAGCAAGGTAAATATTGTTACAATTATTTTATTTTAAGCTTTAAAAAAAGTATGTAAAGCCTGAAAATGAGAATTATACTTGAGTTGCTGCAAAAGTACAGAACAAGTTTATAAATAAATTTCCATAGCTAGTTCCAGAGGATTTGTATACAATTTGTGAAAGCGTACATTTGAAAACTGAGTTACAAAAATTGTGTAGATATTAAGTACCTAAATAATATAAAGGATATGCGTATGGAGTAAATGTTATCTCACGGAAAGAGGATAACTACAAAATAATATTTGACTAAATAAGTACGTTTAGGATGAGATAAAAAGAAGTGAACTAAGGAGAGTATAGAGATTGATCTTGATACAGTTTCAAAGATGCATAAGCCCCGGGGCTTCCATTTCTATTTCTTTACCTTGCCTGCTGCTTGTGTAAGCCCCATTTGTATTTTATTGCATTGTAGTCTTGCAGACGGTGAGTGTGCACTTCGCTTTGTAAATGTAAACGCGAGTGAAGGCATAAAAAACTTGACGTATAATATGGGGAAAATGACCTGGAGCTATACATCTAACAAAATTGAAGGTCATTTCTATAATTTCCAGCTCTCGTCTCTCATAATTAAAAATAACCGTTCAACTTTATGTCACGAACTCTTTTCGAGTGTTACAGCTCTAATATTCTGCACAGAGAGTGAAATGCTGAATAGACAAGCCAACATGATAAAAGTCAAGCTGACTTATTGTTCAGTTCAGTTCAGTCAGTTCAGATCAGAGGAAAGTAAGTGGAAGGATAGCTCTGTTATACTCAACTATTAGTCTCTAACACGAGAAAAAGAGTTTAAAGAAAGAAGATCACTAGACCCCAAGACGCTAGAAAGAACTCAATAGACTCTATATATTTTTATCTTCTCGCCTTTCGTACATATACACAGATGAGATAACATGTTATTGTACGACTTTTAGGGACACAGTACAGCACACCCAAAGAAAAAACTCCATAATATGCATTTCTACAAATTTATTTCAATAATGTATATCTATTAAGTATTACGAACGTATACTCTCTTCAAGTACAATAACACGTACACCGAGTGCAAAACTTTTTGGACAAATAGTACACAAAAAAATTAAAGCTATCGTATTGACTCTTACTTCCACGCATAATGATGTTTACAAGAGGTTCTCTTGCATAAATGCATGTAAAACAGAGCACACATTTATAAATTATTACCATGATACATGATCTGGGAAGGTAAATTGTCCAAAATCGGCTTAAGAATAAAGTTTATGCACACAGCGAATGTGTTATCTTCGAAATTTTGAATTTTTTATAAGGCAAACACGCACAACAGCATAATAAACACGCTAAACATTTTTAGTGTATGTTCCCATGTAGATAAGTATGTAATACACGGAAAATAAGTAAGTAGTGCAGTAGAAATTAACCTGCATAAGTTGTGCGTTCCCAAACGCATATATGTAATTTGTGTAATTACTAGGGATTAGGTTGAATTCGAGTCCCGTATTACTGGGATTCTCACCAATTTACTTAGTAGTAAATGTTTAAGCTTACGTCCCCTACTATTTAGCTAGACGCATCCCATGTAGGTTCATTTTATCTGCACATCTCCTGCTCGCATTTCTGCGAAGGGATATAAGGTTGTGAAAAGTATACACGTTTTAGATTTAACATTTACATAATAATATTTAGTTCATGAAATATATAGTATGAACTCGAAGAGCAGGTTTGATTTGAAATGTTGATGTAATATTTTATATTTCTAAATATAAAAAATGTTTCTTCTTAGGTAAGGGTTTGATTTGAAGTCTTACATTGACTTTGACTTGAGCAGTAAAATGTTTTGTTGTCTGCGAACCTTGCTAGCCTACCTAGATAATTCATGTTAATTTTATATTCACATGGGAAAATCGTGAATTGGAAGGGAGGCTTAATCCTCGATGTAGCGAATAACCTAATAATCATCCTAGTCATCTCAGCTAAATATACAGAAGAAAAAGTCTATTAGGGCTCGATAAAAGCTTAAAAGGGATGTTTAAATTCATGTTAAAAATACGTTTAGCCTCTCCTCCGGGTGCATTTTATCTCTGTGGTATACTAATAGTATAAAGTTTATAATGTACAGTACAGAGATAACTATTTATAACTTGGAAATCTCTTGAAAATGAGACAATAATACAGATTTAGATAGAAATCACCTCTAAGTGTGTATGATTTGTGAGGGAAGAGACGACAAGAGTTCGTCTGTGACGAGAGGCATGTCAGTTTTAACAAAAACTGCCATGTATTGACTTAGAATCATGTTTTGATCATTCTGAGCAAGTGTCGTTGAGTTTGAGGGAATAGAATCAATGCTAAGTTAGATAATAGTTTAACGCTTACGTTGGTAATATCCTAATTTCATCATCACTCCTCTATTGTGGGAAACGTGGAGCAAAAACTTATCAACCAATCCAAACCACAATGCGATTATCTATCAATGTGCATTTATTCTACGAAAAGGTAAAGTACCAATAAACATTATAAGCTACCCTTCTTCTGGTGCACTTAATATTATAGTTTTCCTAGGAATATCATTGTTCTTTATGTTTAAAAATTATTTCAATCTCTGAATAAATATAAGTCATAGGTAGTTTGACATGCATGAATTGCAACACAAAACACAATCATAAGTATTTATGATCACCATCATCGTGGTGTCCATTCTACAACTACTACAGTACCTAACTATAGTACATACAGAGGAAAACTTTTAAGCTAACAGAAAATAAATCTCGGTGAGAGTGTCTATTGTGTCCATTGTAAAATGGTCATAGGTATATTAGAGGGACCAAGGACTCCCACCATCTTCAATCAACGCAAAGAAGAAGCGCGAACGAAGGGTACCTCACCTCAGCCTCTTTGAGGAGCTTAGCAACAGCATCCCCTTACCTGAATTTGACTTTGACTTCACTTGGCTTACATAAAAAATCTGAGTAAGTCTAAGCATTACAGGATTGTAGGATTGAGCAGGTACCTTAATAGTTCACCTATTTCATTGTTAGATTATTTTACTAGCTACATCATTCACATAAAATAAAACCAATCCCAAGCCTGGCCAGTTCATTTCACAGTGTAAGTGTAGTGTAGTGAGTGTTAAAAGTTGTCTTTGTTTTCCATCTTCCCACACTCACTTCTTTTACTATAGACATTTCCCCTATTCTACATATTGTACATGTCTACTACAAAACTACCTGTGCCGTGATGTGATGTGCACTAAAGTACCCACTGCCTACCTTCCTTGCCTTTTGCCACTTAAATGAACATGCGTTGCGTTTCACTACACTACAGACTACAAATACACTACGACCAAGTTTTTGAGTGCCCTTCATCTTTCATGTAATATCGTTGTACTTATGGGGAGACGACCCCTTGTGTTTACGTGTGTAGCTTTAATATTATGTTTCTTGTATTATTCTTAGCTAATGTAAATCTTCCTAGCATCTCTTCCGTATGTACTACATATTGTATACACAGTTATATAAGCATAGGAAGAAGTACCTAGTTTGAGTTGTTCTTGGCTAACAATGAGCACAATACCCGCTACGCCCTCGTCTTCTTTCTGTTAGTCTCGTTCGTCCCATCATAGTCACTTCTTTCATCTTGACTTGACTTTATCTCTCTTCTCTCTACTTATGTACTTTATGCTTTGCCTTGGCTAGCTTTACACAAAGAGATGCACTTCTAATCGTAAGTTAGCATTTTGTTCGAATGGCACAGCACGAAAGGCTATAATGTAAATGTACATCACATCTCATCTAATTGGATTGGACAAAAACACTTCGTATTGTTGTTGTTTGTTTGCATGTAGTTATTATGATATTAGGAGGAGAGGGCATTGTCTAGCTAAGCTAAGCTACTATTTATATGTAGGTACATGTACTATGTACAAAATACATGTGTCTATAATATTGTTCAATTCGTAGAAATGTGTAGTAATATGCATCCTGTATAATCTCTGCATCACTCGTATGTCTATTCTGTAGCTCCGCACAGTGCACCATATATATAGTACATATATAGAATATATATCAACTAATGACAGCCAAAGAAGATCGGAGTGAGTTTAAATGTTGTTGCTGTTGGGTTGTGTTGTGATGTGTCCTTTGCTTTTGCTGTTCTATAGGAAAGGATTATCTCCTGTGTGCCAAAATAGCAATGGTGTATAGTAATATTCGTACAGGTAGAATGAGTATACAGTCAGAATATAAATTATTCTCTCAACTCAAATCTTGTTCTATCTGATTGTGACTGTGAGTAGAGGGAAGCTACTTAATACTTACTTATATAATAAGAGCTTTACTCTTTACAATCAGATCATTGAGTAATATATGGACAAGACATGGACAGGCTGTTGTGGAAGAAAATAATTTTTTTCCTTTCATCCGCAAGAAAAGGAGGAAGGCACGAGACTGTTTATGTACACATAACTAAGTAAGTACGAGATGTGGAGGGAATACAGGTAGCTCTGGCACTGATTCCCAGTCAGTAAAAAATCATCTGACTAACATAACGTAAGTGTACCCTCTCATACTAGTTGTATATGTAAATACATGAATATGAACACTCTACTACTACCAACTACCGTATATGTATGTATACATACGTGTGTCGTGTAAAAAGTATATTCATATGGACTACAATATATTTATAGAAGTGAATCTTAAGATATTATAGAATAAAAGATCTGCAGGTAGGCCAGGTAGTAGACAGCAGGGTAAAAATATAGAAAACTTGAGTTAAAGACAACTGGGATGATGTGCTGTGCAGGCTGTGTGTTACTGAAGACTTGCATATATTATATTCCTTTATCTGCTATACTTATACTTATAACAACCTACAAGAAAACGATCTTCAGTTCAGTTCAGCATCAGCAGCTCATCATGTGCCTAAGTCTCATATCATCTTATATGTAGGTAAGTTCAGTTTTAGTTCTTTTCTTTAGTTGGCTTTGGCTTTGGTTGCTGCTGCTGCAGTCAAATCCAACCAAGTCAAAGTCATAGTAAAAGGTAAATGCTGGAAAGACAGTAAATATAATAATAATACATATACATCAGCAGTTAGTGTTTTAGTAGCTATAGTTCTTCGTGAGTTGTGAATAGATCGTATATATTATATTACAATATTATAGAAGGAACGGGACGACGGCTTCAATTCACAAGCCAACTTCTAACAGAGTTAAGTGAGAGAGGCAGGCAGCCTTACATACTACAGATCGCCGTCAGCCTCTGTTTTTTCCTTTAATAATGGCTGCAAGGAACTGACGATGAGAGCGTCTGGTCTGGTCTTGTATGACCGGACTGGAGAGAGATTGTTGTTCACCAGCAGCAGCAAACACTTTTTCATGATGCACAGAGAGCATGGCTAGCTTATCCTTAAACCCTACTTTCCTTCCTTGCTATACATACAATCCCATAGCTAACCGAACCCAACATTCAACAACAACCAAAAGAAACCTCACCAGGTAAGGTATACGTAGAAAAAGGATAGCCATAATAAATATTATAGTTTTAAGCTAACTAACAATAAGCCCATGTATCCCCTCAGCCTACCTTTTCTAAGTACTTACGTGTTGCGTCTATTGTGCATAAAAATGAAGATAGTTATTGTTCCTTCTAACATTAAAATCAGTAGGCACTTACAGTATACATACTGGTAGACGGATGTGCGGATGGAGCTTACCTGTCTTATAGGAATAGTATGTACGTGTACGTGTGTATGGATGTGTATGTAGAGATATTACAATATCTCGCCTCCACACCTGTCTGTGTTTGTGTTTACGGAGAATTACGTAGACCAGAAGGTATAGTAAGTTGAGGTACATAGGCACAGGTAGTTTATTATGTTACGAGAACTGAGTGATTCGTTCAAGGAAAATCTACAGACATGAAAACTAATTCCAAGTCTCAAACTCAAACTACCATTCGGGACTATTTCCTTCTTAACTCACTAAACTTACCTTCTATCTTCTACCAAACCAACTAACAATAAATAACAATAGGAAACACTGGGATCGGGTACGGCACGAAGATAATATGCATTTCTATATTTATAATCGTTTCTTTAGTAGAACCAGAACCATTAGTGTAGTGATAGTATCTGTGCAAATATACGTGATATGAGCACGTTGTTAATAAGTATAAATGTGTATAGTAAACAAATAGCTAAAGATATGAGTATAAGAGCCCGCTTGTCATAGTCATGTCCCATACTACTATATAGTATCCGTAATTAGCTTTTTTTCCTCGAATCTTGGTTCACGCTTGAATGGTCCACTGACTCTGACAAATCCATAACATCAATGTGCACTATTGCTGAATTAACCCAGCCAGCGAAGAGATAACTAACTGCCTGTGTGTGCATAGCGTATTGCATTTCCCATTTGCTCACAACAACTCAAGGGCTCAACCTGACTGCAAAGCCACTATAGAGACTAATATAGATAAATTACATAACTGTAACAACAAGTTGTTCTATAGAATTTAGATAATTATTTTCCACTTTTGCATATTTTCCCTAACAAATCAATTTTTTACTGCTCAATTTACGCTTGTTCAATCATACTTTTGTAACTACATGCAAATTCAATTCACTATGATATATATATAGTATAATATGAAGCATATGTTTATATTCGTCTAATAAAAAACGTGTAAGTGGCATAAAACTATCATATGGTATACGTGCGTACGCAATATGTAATTCTACATAATAATACCCATCACGTATTCACATAGGTAAGTTATTTTTAGCATGGCTAAGCTAAGCAGATCCTTGACGAAAAACAAATTGTCTATCAGTATCAGTACCTGGGACATTATTGTTGTTTATATATACACAGACAGCTATTTACGATTATTAAGGCTGAGTCCTCATTTCTTTTGTGTTTCATGCTATTTACAACCACATTTTCACTGATATCTATCTAAAGTTTGAAAAACACTGACGAGTATATATAAGCTTGCTATGAACAATTTCGTGACTTTTAACTTCTGTAAGTTATTACGATGGCGTGCAGTGAGTGGAGGGGACCCTGGACTGGAAGCGGTCGAGGATCAACTGATGTTGTGTTAATATGTAAATAAGCATGATCCATTGGAAATATTATTCTCTTCTCCGTAATAAACTGAATTAGTATTGCATACTGATGTGTATAGTACTAGTAGGGCACAATAAACTGACCGGTGTGATGTTTCATATTACGTTTTGCCTATCTGTAGTATGTACGCTACGCCAGTTAGTTATTGATGTACAGCTGCAACAGTAAATAAAATTTATTCGGGAGAGTTTATTCGGTTGTCTCTTCCAGGGTCTCTAATATATTTATTACAAATACCCATTGGTAATACAGCAGAAAGTACAAACTACCATGAATATATTTTATTCCCTATTTTAGGTAAGTATATAACGTTTTCCGATCTAGTAGTTAATAAACAAGTGCAGCACAGAATTTAATTAAAGAAAAAGTAATACTAATATTATGTTCTATGGTCCATATAGTGTATGTATTTGTTATCGCTAGTCAAACAATAATGAATATAAGCATACTACTTATGTGTTCAACAAAATCATATTATATAGTTATTTAAACCTCCCCTCGGGCTTTTCAAATTCCCACTCCTCATAAAATCGGCCAGGGACGGATTTTTTAATAACCTCAAACTTCCAGCACCAAAAATAAGAGAACGGAGCTAAAGCAAAAATGGTAAAAGTAAGGCAAAGTTATAATGTCATGTCATCGTACCGTATTAAGGTATTTCCCATAAAATTCTGATTCATCGATACATTCTTTGCAACTAATTCGTGGGCTGCCTCATTCCAAACCACAAACAGTCAATAAATAGCATTCATCACTCACTCACTTGACTACTCCACTTCTCTAACATTATGTATGTATAATTAAAACAATAAACTTAAACTGCAAACATCGACCAAATATTCGATCATAAAAGAAATTATTGCATAGTCAGGCTCTATAGAACTATTACTTACGCAGCTAACTAAGCAGCATACCAAGTCTTTTACTTATTATAAACTCATCGTCAGTTTTTTAGAGATAGAGTTGGCTTTAGAACTGAGCTGTATAATGTGTATATGTACAGATACAGTATAGCACTATATGAACAATATATATAAATTAAATTCTATGCTGAAATATTTCCCTTTAACCTTATTACCGTTTTTCCATAAAGAAAATCCATAATGGTACATTCATCGCATTGCAACATATTCAGATGAACTAAAATTAAGCTACAGAACAAAAACATAATCCCACTTCCGACCCATTTTAGTGCCGAGCTGTTTAACTTTGTTTATTAGACTAACGTAAGCTAAGCTGACTGTTCTCATTGCCACCTCACAACTATCTTCTTCAAGAGTTATGTATGTATGCACAATTTTTATACAGTTACTAAATACAGACGCGGTCAAATACTTTAAATGTTTTCCTCCTTCAAGAATGCGGCTACGAAGTATGCACTTCATACGTAGGTACTTAAACTACGTATTCTGCAAGCAACAACCGACTACTAAATTAATTTTCATTTCTCATTACACATGCAATAAGTTATTCAAATAGATTTAGCCATCACTCAGCCATATACTAATAATGACGAGGTCATTCGCTGGGACTTTAATATTAGAAATAAACTGTTTTCATGACATAAGAACCATCAATTTTCCTTCATGCTAGTACCCACCTGAGTACATTTTTGCAAGAGGTTCAAATTATATGATAATGAATAATTATTTTGCCACAATTTATATTACATAGTATGTGTATGACAGTCGAATCGCTAATATGGAGATCGTCACAGAAGGTAGTAATTAAAAGTATAGTAGGAAAAAAGTTAGTAACATAAATTAAATGTGTACTTTACCGTATTATTGTACAGAACAAAATATATACGTACCTGAAACAAAAAAAAAAGATTATTAGTTGCGTATTTTTACTGTTTTACATTTACACATACATACAATTGGAAATCAAAAAGTTGTGTCATAAGTTAAAGCACCCTAAAGCTATGTCCCATTTACTAGGATTTAGAATACTATTATTATGCCCATGCAATTCATTGTAGCTGTATTGTAGCTGTGCATTCCAATTCCCAAATGTAATCTAGTCGAAGCGTCTTTATTTTCTTTTTCTACTTAATATTTAAATGGTCACTTTTAACCTTTCCTTAATTCTGTTTTAGAGGCCGGGACCCACACGGTACGGCCCTAATGAAGATCTTGAATAATTACTAACTATGATTTAGGAGCTCATTTCCAATACAAGAAGATATTTTTATTGACGACAAATTCCTTAACGAAAACTTTATTCTTACTATTAGAAAACGCTTTTAACTGTTGTGGTTAGGTACCTTTGCACAAATCACAAATCATACTTAAGTTCTAGTACAAATAAAAATAAATTAATACCCCGTGTGCACTAGGTACTTACAGATATTATATTGTGATGTCTGTACGTTTCGTATTAGTACCGTATTTATTTGCCATCAAGTCTTGAGCATAAAGCTACAATCAGTCCATTAAAAATTGCATTGCCATTTCTATTTTGAGATTTTCATCCCACTAGGTATATTTATTGAATAATTGAGCATACTAATAACCTTACTGTGACATGGCACGTACTACTTAAGTATTACAAGTCTTAATACAGTGTGTACATATTTTAGCTTGAACATGAAGCACGTATCTGCAATAAAGATAATTTCTTTGCATCTAAAACGATCGAGTTACATTAGACTATGTTCGGCAGTCTTCTCTGTATTGTATAATCCTTTTTCTGACACATGAAACATAATAATGTAAACAATGGTTTGCTTGAATTGGTTTGGCTTGGAACAATTAGGGTGTATTTGCAGTACATGAAGCATGAAGTGCTAAGTAATAGAATAGTAAGAGCCATCCGTTACATTAATAGGATCGGCTGGCGGCTAAAAGTAGTGATGCACATAAAATATACATAAATGCTGCCTATTACCTACTTAGTTTACACACGACACGTACTCAGAGTCAGAGCCGGGCAGCTAAATCTCCTCTTCATCAGAAGCCCTAAAGATCAATATAACATACATACCACCATGGAAGTAATGAAGTTAATGTTACGTAATAAGAGGTTAGTCCTCCCTAATTCCTAAATGTTGCATGAGGTTGAAAAATGATTCGATTTGCATAGAGTGGGAAATAGAATTAAATGATGAGTGGAAATCGGAGAGCTCTAAATTCCGACCTGTGGTCAAATCTCCTCAAGGAGAGTCTACACGACATAAACTCTAAACTAAACACACTATTTGCACAAGCTACACTCCAAAGTTCTAATTTTGCGTAGCAATGGCAAATATGTACTCAACAGTCTTTTATATACTTACATACTTGGTTAGACTCTTGACAATTGAATTTCTATATTATGGGTACGTGCTTCCATGTATTGTATTAAAAGTACCATTTGATACTTTGATACGTATAGGCAAACATAGAGAGCAAATAAGTTTTCTTTGAAAATGTGCATATTGAATAGCTATACATGAAATGAATGACTACTATATAATTTCGGTGGGAGCATTTATAGAGAGTGTGGAAAGTTCGCAGTTCACAAGTTGAATGATACTTGCCTATTAGACAAGCGAAACTGAAACTTCTACTTACCTGGCTATATGACTGTAATATATTTATGTATCTACAGATATAATACTAATATAGATGCAGAATTTGTGGAGTAGTATAATTTAAGTGAAAGAGTGGAATAGTGGATCTCGATCTGTGCTCGTTTGGTTTGGTTTCTCAGTTCGCATTCCGCTCGTCGTCATCTCGGATGAATGTGTATGAGTGTAACCTACCTATGTACACGTAGAAAAGTTAGTAGATCACCAGAGTTGTAGAATACCAATTTATGTAATCGTCCGTGGAATATATGTATACTATAGGGAGAGAACGGCCGCAGTATATACATTCATAGATCCATTGGCCAATTGGGCATGTAGGGCTGGAGTGGATGGAAGTGAATGGAAAGTGGGAACCGAGAGAAGAGAACAAGCTCGTTTTTCCATCGTATCTCTCCACAGAATCGATAACTCATAAAGCTCCAAGCGTCTCTGTCACTGTGGTCATTTTATTGCTTTTGTCGTAGCTATAGTGACATGGCCTCTGGGTCGCTTGTCTCGCTTCCCTTACCTTCTATTTATTATATTAGTACTTTACTTACTACACATAGCACTGCATAACATAACCGAAGCCTTATAACAGTCTCTCTAGAAAATAACCGCTCTTTCTCTCCAGTTCCAGTGGACTGGCCTGGACTGG
>JAQFYC010003751.1:0-19609 GCA_034694165.1 Tomocerus mixtus
TAGCGAGTTGTGTTAAGAAAAGGACCTGGAGGAAAAGAACCCTGCCAAATCCAAAATACTTAACCGCCAACAATATACGATTCTAACTAATCCTGGCTGTACGTTTTGACGTGGAATGAACCATAGCATTTTCTAATCAAATATATATTTCACATAATATCCCTATTCCACTCCCACTAAATTCTGTCGTTAAATTACAGATATAAGTATTAAAAGAATATAAGTAATGGTTAAGAAGATGTTCTTGCAAACTCGTGCCGTATTTGTCTAGTTGTAGCAGCCAGCAATTGAAATTTTTAGAACATTTTTTGCTTGTGTTTTCCTGGAAATAGTGAGTATAGCGCATCTTTCTTAAATAATAGAAGTATATTGTATCTTATTGTTGAGAAGACCAAATACCCTTATAAGGAAGGGAATCTTAGAATCTTACCAGTAACAATAACCCTCTTATGTCACGAATTTAATACTTCAGGAGCCCTTGTTGCATAAAATGTTAATATGGTACTTAATAAAGAATATAATATAAAAATAAATAATAATAATTACATAAATTGGTAGTAATAAGTAGTTTTATTACTGCTTACTAATTATAGATATACTATTCTGTATTTAGATGAAACATTTAGTAGCATATTCTACCCCTCTATTATATTTAGTTAAATTTTGGATACGACAATTGCAATCTGAGTCAGTGACTAAAATTTTTTAGTTTTCGAAAATGAAAACGAAAGTAACTATTTTAAAATTTTTAACTTTATGATAAAATACCTTAAATGTGTAAAATGATACTCAAAACCAGGATCTCTAAGCAGCCGAAACTGAAACTAACAAACTGATTATAGTGCCAATTATAAAATATTTTTGTAAATGACGTATTATTTTAATAATCCTAATGTAATATTACAATATAATTAATAATACATGTTTCACGTTAAATATTTATTTAACATGAAACATGTATTGGGCGGGCGGGGACTTTGCTCAATAAATCATTCATATATAATATTTACTTCTTAATATACATAAGTGTAGTAATAAAAATAGCGATATATATATATTATATGGAATGCATAAGAATTTTTCGAATAACATTTATTGACTCATATTTCTAACAAAGTTCTTCGATACAAACTATATATATAAATGCTGAAGTAATAATGCTTTTGGTACCAGTATATTACTAACTAGACTAGAAATGATATCCCGAAAAGCGCTTGCGGTTCTAATTTGGGTATTTCAAATCGGGTGCAAATTAAAGATTCTGCCTTACAGATGGTCAGAATCAGGATGCTGCTTATCCGCCCTCACAGCTCGAGAAAAAATATTATTTTATGTTGGCTGGTCCCACTGCATTCTGTCCCGACTGTCAAAAGTTTTAGCAATTTACATCTCCATATCGAATGACACAGGGGAGCTGTTCGGAGGAAACAGACCGTTGCATTTTACGTTGATTACCTTATCAACAATCGGCGTCGTGTGTCAATTGAACACGCTTTTCTTTATGGATGACGTGCAAACCATGCTCAACCAATTTCTTGTCATCCGCAAATTAATGCGTCGCCGTAAGCTCCTAAACGACCAAATTAATTCACAAATCTATTCACTGTATATTGTATGTACCCGAATTATAATAGTTTTGATTTGAATATTTTTAGGAAAGTGGATCACTGCCAAAAGGAATAATTCATTTGACGTTCTTTCCCTTTTGCTATTTCTTATGTTCGTGATGTATTTATTTATGGCAGTGGGAAGTATCCCTCTTATACTAATGCACACCGAACAAACAGTAGATATGTTCCTAACCCATAATTTTAAAATTCAATTCTTTTGGGTAAAGTTTCTTGAGAAATTGTCATACGCAATCGATATAACAACACTTTGGTACAACGCAGCGTTTTACACAACTGTGACTTTTACAGTTGGCACCGCGTGTATATTTTGGACAAAGACAATTTTGTAAGCTTCCAAATATTCCTTAGTTAAGCTTACATCTAAAAAAGCTTACATGTTTTATTATTTGTTGAAAATGTATAGGAATTTGACCAAAATGGCAGCTAAAACTGCAGAACCAAGTCAATTATACGGTGGGATGAAACACAGTATCCTGATGTACCGAGAACTGAAGATATTTCATAAAATCGCCAACCTTTCTCTCTGCCGCCTTCTACTACCAGGAGTACTATTCACGATGAGCGTTTCTGTTGTTCTATTGGCATATTCAGTCATTAAATTTTCTCATTTGTTTACAAGAAAAGCAGAAATCATATTTATTTATGCAATAATTCTTATTTTGTTTGTCATTGCCTTTGGAATGTGGATCGCATTGACGATCCGGGATACGTCGTCCAAGATTCTGCAAGCCGTAATTAGGAGCTGTGTAGATAGGAAGAAAATGATGAACAAAACTATCTACGCTTACTGGAAATCATGCACTCCGATTGTCCTACGGATGAATAACTTCTTCAATTGCGACAAAAATACAACACTCATTTTCTTCAATAATATTGCACAAAACCTTTGCGCTCTATTAATAGGATAAAGGATAGACTTCTTATTTTATCCTGTATTTTGTACATAGCATATGTAAGCCAATCATTTACCTATACATTTAACTTTTTTCGTTGCGCACGTTTTAATTGTATAGTATTTTAGAATATTATTTAAATGTGCTTAACATTAACATAATCCCAATATGTCACACATATGCACACATATGGGCACAAGTATAGTATTTAGTTAAAAATAAATAGCTGAAAACTAGTTATATCAATAATGTAGTAAAGTAAAATTATTTTTGCCTATAATAACATTACTAATAAAGTCGTTGGGTACAGCTTGATCAAACTATCACTTACATTCAAATAATTTATTTTTATTTTCCACAAGTAGTATAATAAATATATTATAAGCCTGTAGAATGCCAGCTTTGTAATACAAGCACAGCACATTCCGCATATAATGATTCTTGGGGGACCATTCAAAACTCATTCCATATTGGGGAATTTCTTACAACCGAATGTAGTTGCACATACATTAGGGTACCACAAGAATATGGTCAAAAACCGTTCGGTTCAATATTGGAGAAGTTCCTTAAATCAAAATCCTTATACGCAGAATGTATTGTATATTAGTAAACCTACACTTGTAGACAGAAGAGTATGAATCAGTATATACATTTTATATTTTATAGTGTTGGTGGCTGTTATAACCTAACAAACTACCTACTACTACATTATATAGATCTGTTTTAGATTCTTTGTACGTATGACGTATCAAACAATGTTTGTGAGATTTTTAAATTGCGTGTAATACTCATATTATAAATAACTATATATACCAAACACAAAAATGAGTATAAACGCTATCACGTCTATCTTGACTTTGTCCATTCAGATTGGGAAGCAAAGAATAACGGGATAACAGGGATACGAGGATCCAGGTTCTCCTTGGGCTTTTCGCAGCTCATTAACAGCTTGTCGAAAAACAAACATAATGTAAACACGAATAACAATTCCAAATAGCAGGGCCAACAAAAGCAACAATCCTTCGTCAGGTACAGCCTCCTTTACGATTGTAATCGAACAGAGAAATGTTGTAATAAAAAGGATTCGATCCACAATACAGCATCCCCACACCAAAAGAGACTTCCACTTCAAAGGCTACGCAACAGAAAAGTTAAAATAAATATAACTACAATTAAACCAATATGTATTTAGGTAGGTATATTTTTGAAAATTTTCTGGCTCACTCTTAAAGACATCAGAAACAAGAGGGCATCAGAGATTACTTGGATCACATTCACTACGATAACCGTTGTTGAAAAACTCTTCAAAACAGACCCTATATAAAATACAATTCAAAGAAATTAATAACTTACAATAATGTTCGCACTAAAAGTCAAAATCCATTAGTATAGCTTAAGAACTTTGGATTTAAATTCATAATTTGGAAAATTATGTAGGTATCTATTGATAAATAAGAATAGACTTTTACTTGTATTTTTGTCGTTAATTCATAATTAGCTAATCAGCATGCATGCGTCATTTTAAATACATCTTAAAATATAGATAAACCTAAAAAAAATATTTACAAATTTTATCCGAATAGGGACTCGTAGAGTATTTCGTGGCTTCAATATTAGAATCGTCACGGATGTTTGTCTTGTCGGGATTTTGCAGGTGGACCAACATCGATGCTCCAGCTGAGATGTACAAAATAGACGAAATCTGCCAAACCATATTACAAATGCAATGAATGGTTAAACTTATATGACAATAATAAAATACATTTTAATATGTGGTCTAACATTTCTTAATATGTAATAATAAAATTATCCTCAATCTTTAACTTGGTAAAACACTATTCACTATTAGCATTCAAGAAATTAAATTGACAGTTTTATCTTACGATTCCCAAAACTGCACAAAGTCTTAAGGACGATCTTCCAGTAAATCCAAATGTGGGGACGTGTAAATAAGGTCGATCTTCTGAACCAGAATAAATCTGGTTTGTTATCATTGGGGTGGCCATAATTTACGAATTACGTTTGAAATGACAAATAAACTCTTTGGGCCATGTATGTTATACTTATGCTACAAATATATCCGAACTTCCGAACCGAACACTGAGGCCAACTAAACGTCCTAAACTCCGAATTTTAAATCAATTATTAACGTCACTACGATATCTATTAAAAGAGTGATGTGATAAGTATGACTACGTAGTCAGTGGTATTGCGTGAGTTTTCCGGGACATAAACATAATACGTCAATTATGTAAACATGTAATGATTCTAATGATGTAATATGTAAACACAGTCTAAGACGAGAATTTTGTATACCCGCTCGGCTCTTCAAGGTCTCGCCGCAATCTCATACGCAAAAGTTCAGCTTACAACATATACTTAACATTTTTTGCTTTTGCTTTAACTTTGACAGTCAAAGAAGTCTCATTACATTTAATCAGTCGAGTTCTCGTGAAATAAAATTATTCTTTTTACTTAATTTAGGTTATTTGGCTCAAACTCCCGTATGCGAATTGTAAGCGATGCTTTTAGAGGCTGAGGAAGAAGAGTCGGTAACCTCTTAATTTAAATAGAACAGGTAATTTCCTTAAATATGCGACATTACTAATATGCATAATAAGGTTCTCTTAAGTGGGTTATAGTCTCTTCTCATTTTATTTTCGGATATAATAGATACTATAGTATTTAAATATAGAATACCAGAACAAATAAGGCTTAGCAGTAGATATATAGGTTTTCATTATGTTACATTACTAGTTCAGAGACTGCGGGATATTATAGTAGATGTACCTTAAGATGCAACAAAAAATATGTAAACTTTAACTTATACTTAGTGTGAGTTAAAGTTTACATACAGTTAAAGTTATCATGCATTTAAATGTAACTACATTTACATGCATGATATTGCAAAAATTAATGGTTTGCATTTCTACATAATGCCATCATCCCACACTAATTTTCATCTATGTTATTAATTTTCAGTATTTTTAGCGCATGCAAAAAATTTGATATTGCATGATACAATATACTCGATTTCTGAAAATTTTCAAAAATAAAAATGATAATTGATATTTGATGCATCAACGCAAGAAAGTAGAACACGGAGAACACATTAGTTTCTCTTATGTTGTAATGAGAATGACTTGAATATTTTCTAGATGCGTTTGTAGTGGTTGTGTTGCAAATATTTTTTCTAACTTGCTGTAATTCGAAAATACCCTTCCATTTTTTAAACAGATCGTAAATCCCCGATGCCATTAGATGAAGCATTTTTATATAGAGTCGAAAACTATTTGCAAATCCAGGTATAATAAATTTATTCCTCTGTTGAAATTGACCCAACCTATTTCTTACATATTTATTCTTATCAAAGATATATTTTCCATATAGTTGGATTTTGCTAGTGTAATCTACATACGCAACCTTTTGACAGTTCTTGATTAGCTCATAGCTACTGTTTAAAAAAGCATAGCGGGGTTCGTTCATTTTATAAGGAGGCCAGCTCAGCGTAAATATTTTCGGTCCATCGTCATTAACTTTATTAAGTATCTTCAACTTACTAAAATTCCTCCACTGCCAGTCTAAAAAAGGAATGCCTTGGCCATCGTTTAAGTTTTCAAGAGCATTCTCATCGCTTTCATTATTTACACTACTTTCAAATGCAAATTTTCCGGTCTTCGTTGTTATCACTGACATATTTGTGTGCTCCATAAAGTATATTTTACCGTTTATTGGTAGAAAGCGATTGTCCGCCGGACCAACAAAAATAAATTCATTTAAATCTTGAAAAGATTGGAAAATGCTTTTAGTTGGAGAGTGTTGGACAAATTTACTGACAATTTTCCCTTTGTACGCATTGCTAAAAACTAATCCCATGATTATCCACACTCCCAAAACTAAAAGCGACCCTTTCCGAATTTTTCCAGTGTGATTTACTGATTGCTCTAGTAAAATTGCCAAGTATGTAACAATATTTAAGCTGAGGAGAACTACTGCGTTTAATTTTAGTCGATTTGATTTTAAATGAATATTAGCTTTAGCCAACTCGTGTAATGTAGAGAAACATGGAAGTGATATGCAAGAAAAAATTATGAGAATCCAGCAAAGGTTGTCAAAGGGTGTTGTGAAGATTCGCCAAGGGATTTTTGTTTTAACACCAGCACAAGTAATAAAATCCCAACTTTCAGGTAGATCTGGAGTCAAAATAAAATATTTGTCGAAGCCAAGTCCCCTAATGAAAAGGATATACTCATTTTTGTTTTCGTCGGTAATGAATTTATAATCTTCCCACATAAAAGTGTGAATACAATTTTCAAAACTCATGTTTTGGTCATCTAAAGTCTTATAAGGGGATATCCATTTTGCATCAATTGAATTATTTGCTTCCAATACTGTAAATTTTCCACTACAGTCTTCGGCTCTTTGAAATATTTTTGCAAAGGCATCATACTTGTCAAGATGCAATCTTAAATTGCGGACTGAAAAATAAAATAAATTTATTTATGTTTCGATTTTACAATTCATACATATTTGTAAATATGCAAAATTTCTTCAAAGTGTTTCCCGATTTTCTTAAAGCTAATATTATATTGATTACCATAAGAAGAAGCATCTTGACCAAGAAGTGGATCTGGACCATCTGGACCCCAAAGTGTAACAGCGGCTTTGCATCCGTTATTTAAAATTAACCGATTGGGTACTTTATAGACACAACCAGCACAACTGGCTTTAAAATATTTAATTGACAACAGTGAGTTATCTGAATAATGAAACTTATTAGCTGACGGCCCAGTCAAAATTTCTAAGGATAGACCAGGAAACAAGTATTCCTCACTTTTTAACCAGGTTTTGGAAGTAATGTATATTTGGTAACCTAAATCTTTTTTACAGAAATATTTCGTTGAAGAACAAAGTGTATTAATGTTTAAATCTATATTTTCTTCAAAATGTAATATTGTTCTCAGTGAAAAAAATATCCACTTTTGAAAAAATGTTAACATAGCATATCTACTAATGTGCACACATGTAATAGGCGAACGTACATCTGTATCCAAATCTTGTTCAAAGGAGGGAGGAAATTTGTCGTAAATAATATAAATAGAATTATTCGAAAACGAGTTGGTAATATCTTGCAAGTTTATATCAATTCTTGTATAAATCTGGGATCCGGTAATTTTCAATGAGCATGAGAATAACCAAATGAAACCTAAAGTAGCTCCCATTGCAATATATCTACTAACAGTGATGTCAATCTGTTTTTTACTTGAGTTACCAAATAGAAATGTGTGGAAATCGAAGAACCCCAGAATATACCATAAAATGCCTATTGTGTTCCGAGATTCTTCGTTAGGCTTTTGTTAAATAAAAATCCTTCTTGGACTTAGTCATAGAAGTAGTAACATCATTAACGTTGGATATTTTTCCTGGTGAATAGTGGATATTGATTATGATTGCGCATTTAATTGTTGTCATTACTGATGGACATTCTCCACGAAGTTATTGAAAGTGTCTTATTCTCCACAATAGGAATGACATAATTAAACATAAGGAGCCTAGAAGAGAGGAGCTTTGACAGGGAAAGAGAAATATCTCAATAATGATTTGACAAGGACTTACAAGGTATTCTGCTGTCAGTTTGCAATTTTTAATGAAAAACAGCCTAATATGAAACAAATAGAGTTACACCACTACACAAAAATAACAATTTGTAGTGCCACTGTGAGCCTAACGTTACAGTGATGTATTTAGAATATTCGAAAAAGCCCCAACCTACTTGACATTCAGAAAGCTTTAATTCAATAGTCTACTCTGTCTGATTTAATGAATTTGAATTCGTTATTTAATATTTACGATCCATGATTTTCCTGTTTATGAACCCAAAAGTTAAAATATGTCTATTAAGTATTTTATGAAAGTGGTTACAAGACTGCAGTTTGAATTAATAATAATGTTAAATTGACGATGACTAGAAGCTCTCTCTCACATTCACGACATGACTCTTAAGCAACGCAAGTGCTTCGGCTGCTTTGTATCTCTTACTATAGAAACTCAGGGTATAGAAAACACCCTATAGAAACTGTCCAATTGTCAATTGACAGAAAGTCACTAAAATAAATACATAAGGATATAGTACAATCATTAAGACAATTATTTAATAGTGTATGCATAGCTGTGTTGCACATGTATTTCAAAAAATTAGAATAAATGTTAGTAACCGTTTGGTTTATGACAAAAAAAAACAAGTTTCGAAAATATATAGGTATTATAGGTATCTATGCGTTATAATAATGGTTTAGTTTGTTACAATTATTTAAACATTGGATAGTACATACAAAAATATCTGACTTCCCAACAACCTTGGAAATCATGTTTAATAGTGTAATACTCACACTTCATATATTTTTAATTTCTCAGTGAAGTACCTCCGTAGGTACTTCACTACTCTGTAATTTCTTCGGTGTATCAGATAATCTAAATTCACAGCACTTGCTTAATTTTGCTTTATGCTGTTTGAAATTATTTAAAATATCGTCAAAATAGGCGGCGTAGAGTGACTCCACATCGGTTTTATATTCACTGAAAAATTGTTGTCCGCTATCGTGTTGAGTGAAATCAATGTAAGCATATCGACTTTGTACCCCGTCCCTGTCGGATGGATATTTGTCATCTGCAATGTAATCGTACCTAGACAGATAGGCAGAATGGAGTCGAATGCCTCCGATTCTTTGCTGAATAGCCATTTCTTTGTAAGTTAGCAGGCAATGTTCTAAGATGTCAATTCCTTCCATCATTGTATCCGTATAAGCAGGAAATATTGGTATAGCTGATTGGGCGAAGATAAGGTACAGGGTTGTAAAAGTGGCTAGGTATGGGGCCATCATAAAAGCGTTTTCCACAAATGTATGATCTTTATGAAAAAGTCGAAGAATGACTTCAAAATTGTGGATTGCAACTTGCACTTCTGTTTTTTTCTCTTCTGCTGTCAGCTTATCGTCCAAAATCATTTTCTGACGACGTTCTATTGTTGCCATTTCAGATTGAAGCCTTTCCAGGTTATTTTTGAAAATCTTCTTGTCAATTAGATCTTGTAAATGTTTTTCCATTTCCTTATAATCAGTGCTTTGAAAAAACTGGAAGATTTTTGCTCCCCCTGTGACTACACCTTCAGCAGCCAAAGGAATCATCCCACCCATTGGCACAAAGCTTAAACCAATTTTTGCAGCGTTTTCAAACAGGGTTACCATTTGAGTCGATGTTCTTTGTAACAATGACTTTTCTTCGCTCCTCATAGTCAGAGCTTCTTTTCCACTCAATGTTGGAAAATGTAGAGAGGGTTTCAAATTCCCGTAACTTTTAAACTTTTGCCATTCTGTCCAGGTCATCTTAGTGGCACCTTCATTTGCCAATTGTGTTGACCAAAATTTTTTATTTTTTGGAGTGGCTCCTCTCAAATACCAAGGACGACTTCCGTCTACTTCAATAAGGAGAAATAATGAATCCTCCTTCCCACTGTCATCAAGATCGACCACAAATGTATCTTTCAATGTCCTTTCTTTTTTAGGCTCAATACCTTCTTCGTCACCTTCGACACTGAATACAAAATATTTAACTGTTGCAGAGCCTGTGGGGATCTGAAACCAACGGCGCTTGTAACGTCGCTTGCCCCATTTTTCTAACCACCCTTTTATTACTAGCTCGCTGTTGGACATTTTGCTAAATTAAAATTGTTAATAAATTATGTACAATTGACCAATTGTTATTGAAATACATGTATAGTCCGATGAAATTAAATCGAACCACTTCTCTCTGAATGTAATTTATTGCAGAAAGCAGCCACTGACTGGTGTTAATTGGTAGTTGGTTGGTGTTCTTATCTTCATTCGGTTTCAGTCAGCTTTATCTGTATCGATATTTACGCATATTATTACCTTGTATTAAGGGCTATAATCAATTACCGATATCTCCTTATCTCATATTTTCCGACAACGTTTCTTTATTAGTATTTAAATGTGGTTTTCTGCGAGCTATATTATCTTCCATTGTTTTTACTACTATTTTATCACTGCATTTTCATTCAATCTATAGGCAATAATGCATTCTCTCGATCTATCCAATTTGGTACAATGTAGGTATATAAGATTACGTAAAATATTTCATAAGGCCGACTCGACTCCATGATATAACTGATCAATAAAGAAATTGGAAATGTAACTCAATTTTCATTATCTGTATTTATTTACAGTTATATTGTAGTTCAGCTTACTCAAGTGTCCAATGCAATTACACAAAACATTTATTAAATTATGTGTATTTATTTAAATACATACCTATCATTTTTAATCTATCTAGATATATGTATTAACTAATTGTCGCAGCACATACCTTTTTAATTCCAACCTTATTTCTGCAAGCTATACCATACCATAATATGGCAAAATTAACTTTAAACTATGGTAAGTATTATTAGTAATATCTGAGTTTTCCACAAAAGTTTAAAAAATACTGCTTTAAGTCTTTATGTGTAAAAGTAAGCATCAAAATAAGAAACTTAAAAACAATTGTCTCGAAAATAAAATTAATTTTTATTAATCAGAAAAATCTCGGTCTAGCTTTTTGAAGCCATGTTTTAATTGGCTGTTTTACCGTTAACGGAAATGTATAGCTGATGTGCTCCTAAAAAGTTAGCCTTACATGCAGCCCGGAATCCAAGCCACCCAAGGTAAAATATTAATTTAATAGATAACGTCAGCTTTTGATACTCATCGATAAGATACTCTAAGCATAACTATAGTATACTACACAGTGACCACAGTTTTAGTTTACAGATGGAAATAACAGAAAAACAATTAATAAAATTTATTACTTGTGTAACTGATAAACTGAATTAATATTACCTGTTTCGCAGAATTTTTATTATGACGATTTGTCTCCAACACACATTAATATAATCATAATCTACACGTGGTACATGGAGTGCTAAGTAATTGTTAGTATGGTTAATAAGCTAACCCCAATTTCCTATTTGAAATTCAAGCGTCCAATAAAGTAAACTACTTACTAATATAAACTAGGTATCGATTAAATTATTAGTATGCGGTTTGTATTTAAATGTAATAGGTATTAAATGTTTATTGATTAGCTAAGAAATAATAAAGGTATATATACCATGCATACTTATATATAAATAAACCATGGTAAAAGGTGTCCAACTGTATCGGCAGTAAACTGACATGCGCAGTATGCCCAGTGGACGGGTTTTATTGATGAATATAGTTTAAATGACATATTAAAGACATTTAGCACTGAATTTCCACAAAATCTTACATTGCACCATGTATGGGGTAAATTGAGATTCATATTTGGATCGATACTACACTTATACTTGTTTTAAAAATAAGTGGGCGTGGCCACAACTCCATAGGGGTGTTGCCAATGTGGTCCAATTTTACATACCAAGGTACTTTTGACCTCCCACTTCGAATTCTGAAAACAGAATTGAAAAAAGTTGACGCGTTCGAAAGTTAGAGCGTGGAACTCAGTCCTTACTGACAGACGTCATTGGCATTCCCATACTGTATCGTGCCGATACAGAATAATCCATTCTTTACTACTCATACTATTTAAATACTTATAAAAATCTTAGTCTTAGGTACAATTAGTATTAACAGAAACACATCCATAAGCGAGCAAAAATAGGGGGAATTATATTACATGGGTACGTAGATCTCCTTATGAACTCCATCCGTTATTTGAAGTTGGAATTTTTTCAGGCATGCAATATACGGGTCCAAGTGACTTGGGAGGATTCCCTTTGCATCTGTAACCCTTATTCAAATCTTTACTGCAATAGTATCCACATTCACTAAATATTTTCCTATACGCTGTTGCACCAAACTTGAGAAATACGGAAACTCCAGGCTCAGGGCAACTAAACACACTGCCACCCTCGAAAAGTCCAACTGCTAGGAGATTTTGTCTTTTTGGTCCTTGCCACCCCTGGCCACTCGATAGCGATGGGCCATTTGATTTCCAACCCCATCCAGAAAATGACTGTTGATCCTCCTGTTTCCAGTATTTGCAAAACAGGAAGGGCAATCCGTCACTCTATAATAAGTATTAGCATGCTCATTTATTTAGTTAATTTATTTAAGGATAATTGACAATTTCCCCACGCTGGGGCAGTTCCAATGTCAATTAGTAAAGGTTTTAACATTAAATTTCATTGTTCTTCACTACTGGACATGTTACACAGTACAAAAAAAATGTTCAATATTAGTAATAATGGCAATAATAGTAACCACATTACGCATATCAGAGTCAAATACACGAGTAGTCACATACATTATCATTAGGTATATTTCAAATTAGCGTCGACTGAATACTAACTACTAAGTACATTTTTAGTTTAATACAAAAGTTTCTTAGCTGTATGCATCTACTGGCAATCTGCAATAACAGTGTTTTAAGGCCTGGTGAGTAAAACCTTTTTTACCTAGTTTTGTTGGGTGTGCACAATCACTAATATAGTTTACAGTACCATTTCGGGTTGCTCGATTTACTTTAGAAAAATTTATATAATCCCCAAAAAAGTCTGGACAGGTATTATTATAAATGCAATACACTATACATTAGAACTATAAATACAGTTCGTATTTATAGTTCTAATGTTAATATTCATTTTAAAGCATGTCTTGTGTGATTTCTAGTTTTACACTGTCTTACTTACTAAATCCTAATACATATCTGCCTGCTTTACGTTCAATGGATTCTACCAGATGTAAATTTTCCTTTGAAGTTGTACCCCAGATTACACACATACATCTTACGATTGGCCATACATACGCATTTACTATAATTTTCGTATTTTTAATTCTCAAAATTGGTTGTAAATGAAAAATTGATCTAAAGATAAGATTACAGCGTTTTATTGATAGCTGTGGACGTGATCACTGAAATTATTTAAAGATGAAGAATTAGTTTGAAACTTTTTAAACCTACTCTAGAGCAGTAAGGCATCGTTCCATCTATTGTCGATGTACAGATTTGTGAAGTTTGATTAAATGATGTGGGTTCCCCATATAAAACTTCACAGTCGCTTGCTGAAAGTGCTTTCATTCGTACCCTGTTGGGTTTAATGAATTCAGGTGCTGCTTCTTCCTCAGGTAATTGTGTCGTCCCATAAGATGTCATGAAACAGTCTGTGTAGTTTACTGGTGGACCTTCCGTGTCACAGGATATCCAAGCTGGTTCCAATGGGGGACTTCCGCATTGACTTTTGTATTCCACTGGTTCCTTTGTCTATAATGTGCAAGTCCTTCAGTAAGATTTTCTTAATTCATAATTATTTACAATTAGTTGCAATAGTGTATCTACCTTAAAAATGGCCAGGCTATTAGAAACTACGAAGGGGGCGGGGATAGTCCATTGAAAATAAGGATCGCTATTTAAGAATATTTTAGAAGCATGATAATTGTAATCACAATTTGGATACACGCAGAGTCCTGTAAAGAATCCGTCTTTTACTGTTGGTGGTGTGTTGCTAGTACTAAAATCAAATTGCATATTAGATTACACTATACAATTTTTCACTTGAATTTCAAGGAAATTGATTTTTATAAATAATTAACATCAAATATTTAAAAAGCAATTAGCATTTAAATATTTGTATGTAGTCTAAAATGTCTCAAAACGTACTCCGCTACCGCTAAGGCACTCGTTACAAAGTACTGAGGACCAAAATTTAGCATGGCCGTTATGTACGACAAAGTGTACCAAGGCGCCCCCTCGGTTAGTAAACACATTGAGTTGATTACAGAACGCTGTCCATTTAATAGACGATGCCAATTTAGCATCCGATTGACCGTCTCTTTATTTTCCGTTGCATTTTGGTAATAACGAAAAATTGAATTCTCGACTCCCATTTCTGCATCTGTTTTATTCGAATTTTTACACTTAATTAGAATTTAATAAACTGTGTTGATTGCCTTCATTATTGATTACTTTTTATTATTTAATATTTATTTTATAGCGAAAGTTAATGGACATAAATGTGAAAATTGTTTATATCTAAAGTTGATTATATATAATGATATCTTATCGTATGAATTCAAATGTGTACTTACCAAAAAGTTTCCCATTAACCAACATGTTAGTATTAAATGCTGCAAATACTACAATGAAACTGAATATATTTACAGATTTCATTGTATGATTTAGATATTAGAAGATGAAATAATACTAGGATTTTTGAGTTAGTGTTAAATACTATTGTGTTTAGTTTCGATGGTGCTTCCGTATTGGCACTGATATAGCATGTGATTCTTATTTTGCCTTGATATTACTCCTTTTCCATATTATCCGAGAAGAAATTTCATTAGTTGTCTAATTTTAGTCTTGTAAACGGTCATTTATGTTTGTGCGTGGTGAATTTTTCTTTATAATAATTCCTATGGCTATGAAAAGTTTATATGCATGAATATTCAGTTATATTATAAGTTGTATTATTATTGTATTATTACAGTGCATCGTATTGGTACCATAAATGTTTATTTTGCAGAAAAACCATTAAAATATATAAATACATCAATACAGTAAAATATATAACGGGGAAGGAGTAAATACAATAACTTTAGGACAAGAACCATAATTTAGCTATGATAATGATAATGAAAGGACTCCATCGACCCATCATGACCGACAACGACTGCGACTTCAAGGATTCAAGAAATACCTTCTTCATATCACAAATAGAGTAGGTAATGTCTACCTAACATTATAGTTTACAGAGTAGTACCTAGCAGAAAAGAAAGGGAAACTCAACCCTACAACATTAGATAAGTAGTTAAAGAATATTTGTATTAAATACAATTGGTGCTTCAAAGTAAATCCTTTTAGTGCCAATTGTCAGTAAGGAAATACTACAACTAAATAAATAGCTACTGCATGCATACTACTACATACAACTGATAAAGAAGCTGGGAAATGATCCTCAAGACAAAACGATGATAGCGCACATAAATTGTATGCACACACATTAAAATGTTTAAACACGTACAAAATCGGGAAACATTTTTCATTTTAATCCTATGTTCTTCCTCTATGGTCATAATTTATTAAGCTGAGTAGGACTAAAACTTATTTCAATATATCTACAAACAGTGATATCAATTGGTTTTTTACTTCAGTTACCAAATAGAAATGTGTGGAAATCGAAGAACCCCAGAATATACCACAAAATGCCTATTGTGTTCCGAGATTCTGCGTTAAGCTTTTGTTAAATAAAAATCCTTCTTGGCTTTTAAGTAACATCATTAACGTTGGATCTTTTTCCTGGTCTATATTGATTGCGTATTTAATTGTTGTCATTACTGTTGGACATTCTCCACGAAGTTATTGAAAGTGTCTTATTCTCCACAATAAGAATGACATAATTAAACATAAGGAGCCTAGAAGAAAGGAGCCTCGACACTAACAGAGAAATATCTCAATAACGATTAAATAAGGACTTACAAGGTATGCTGGTGTCATGTTTGCAATTTTTAATGAAAAACAGTCTTACATAATGTAACAAATGGAGTTACACCACTACAGAGGTTAAATTATCCGTATGCGGTTTGTTAGCTAAAGACAATATGCATTAAATGTTGATTAATAAGATAAGAAATAATTGTAGATAAACATAAAATTCCATTCATTTTCCATATTATATAAATATAAAAATCTTGGTCTAAAGTACAATTAGTATTAGCGGAAACACATCCATAAGGGAGCAAAAATATGGAAAATTATATTACATGGAGTAGATCTGCTTTGCACTTTTATGAACTCCATCCATTATTTGAAGTTGGAATTTTTTCAGGCATGCAATATACGGGCCCAAGTGACTTGGGAGGATTCCCTTTGCATCTGTAACCCTTTTCCAAGTCTTTACTACAATAATATCCACATTCACTAAATATTCTCTTATACGCTGTTGCACCAAACTTGAGAAATACGGAAACTCCAGGACCAGGGCAAGAAGCAAAACTGCCACCCTCGAAAAGTCCAACTGCCAGGAGATTCTGTCTTTTTGGTGCTTCCCACCCCTGGCCACTCGATTGCGATGGTCCATTTGATTTCCAACCCCATCCAGAAGATGAATGTTGATCCTCCTGTTTCCAGTATTTGCAAAACAGGAAGGGAAATCCGTCAGCCTGTAAGAAATATTAGCATGCTCTTTTATAGGGAGCTAGGCTGTGGGCTTGGAAATTAGTTTAAAAATGAGAATTTATTTGAAACTTTTTAAACCTACACCACTGCACACAGGAAATGTTCCATCTATTCCTGATGTACATATTTGTGAATTTTGATTAAATCCTGAGGGGTTCTCATATATAGTTTCACAGTCGCTTGGTGAAAGTGATTTCATTTGAACTCTGTTGGGTTGAATGAATTCAGGCGCTGATTCTTCCTGAGGTGTGGTCGCCCCATAAGATGTCATGAAACAGTCTGTGTAGTTTACTGGTGGACCTTCCGTGTCACACGATATCCAAGCTGGTTCCAATGGCGGACTTCCGCATCGACTTTTGTATTCCACTGGTTCTTTTGTCTACAATGGAATTTTCAAAGTCCTTCAGCAAGATTCTCTTAATTTTTACAATTAGATGCAATAGGTGTACCTACCTTAAAAATTGCCAGGCTATTAGAAAATAGGATGGGGCTAGTCAATTGTACATAAGGATTGATGTTTAAGAATATTTTAGAAGCATGATAATTGTAATCGCAATTTGGATACACGCAGAGTCCCGTGAAGAATCCGTTCCCCACTGTTGGTGGTGTGTTGCTAGGACTAAAATCAAATTTATAATATTAGATTACACTGTATATAAACAATTTCCCTTGATTTTCAAGTAAATTGATTTTTATAAATAACTAAAAGCAGATATTTAAAAAGCAATTATTATCATTTAATATAAATATGTAGTCTAAAATGTTGTAAAACTTACTCTACTACCCATATTGCACTCGTTACAAAGCACTGAGGACCAAAATTTAGCATGGGCGTTCTGTACGATAAAGAGTACCAAGGCTCCCCCTTGGTTAGCAAACACATTGAGTTAATTACAGAAGGCTGTCCATATGCAAGACGATGAAAATTTATCATTCGATTAACCGCCTCTTTATTATCCGTTGAATTTCTGTAATAACCGTAAATTGAATTCTGGACTCCATTTTCTGCATCTGTTTTATTCGAATATTTACACTTAATTAGATTTTAATAAACTGTGTTTATTGCCGTCGTCATTGATTACTTTTTATCATTTAATATTTATTTTATAGCGAAAATTAATGGAAATAAATGTGAAAATGGTTTATATCTAAAGTTGACTATATATATCAAAATTTAAATATGGACTTACCGAAAAGTTTCCCATAAACCACAATGTTGATATTAATTGCTGCAAATACTACAATGAAACCGAATTTCTTAACAGATTTCATTGTATAATTTAGATATTAGAAGATGAAATAGTACTAGTATTTCTGTGTGGGTGTTAAATAATATTGTGTTTAGTTTCGATGGTGCTTCCGCATTGGAACTGGTATAAAACGCAAGTGCTTCTTTGTGCCGTGATATTCCTCCTTTTCCATATCCGAGAAGGAATTTCATTAGTTCTCTAATTTTAGTCTTGTAAACGGTCATTTATGTTTATGCGTGGTGAATTTTTCTCTATACGAATTCTATGGCTATGAAAAATTTATATGCATGAATATTCAGTTATATTATACATAGTAGTACTGCATCGTACCAGTACCATAAATGTTTATTTAGCAGAAAAACCGTTAAAATATATAAATACATCAATACAGTAAAATATTTGTATATAACGGGGAAGGAGTAAATACAATAACTTTAGGATAAGAACCGTTATTCAGCTATGATAATGGTAATGGAAGAACTCTATTGACCCATCGTGACCGACAACGACTGCAAGGATTCAAGAAATACCTTTTATTTCTTCAAATCCCAAATAGAGTAGGTAATGTCTACCTAGCATTATAGTTTATAGAGTAGTACCTAACAGAAAAGAAAGGGGAACGCAACCCTACAACATTAGATAAGTAGTTAAAGAATATTTGTATTGAATACAATCGGTTCTTCAAAGTAGATCCTTTTAATATTTTAATTGTCAGTAAGGAAATACTACAACTAAATGGCTACTGCATGCATACTACTACATACAACTGATAAAGAAGCTGGGAAAAGAACCTCAAGACAAAACGATGATAGCGCACATAAATTGTATGCACACACGCTAAAATGTTTAAAACGTACACAATCGGGCGAATCGGGAAACATTTTTCATTTTATTTTAATCAGCATCCTATGTTTTTCCTCAGTCGTTATAATTTAATAAGGTAACTAAGGACTAAAACTTACTGATGAATAACACTTGAAATACTTTATAGTTAGGAGCTCCAGCCATGATTAGGAGGAGGAATTTTTTCAGGCATGCAATATACTGGTCCAAGTGACTTGGGAGGATTCCCTTTGCATCTGTAACCTTTTTCCAAATCTTTACTGCAATAGTATCCGCACTTGCTAAATATTTGTCTGTAAGCCGTTGCTCCAAACTTGAGAAATATATTTACTCCGGTGGGTAGACAACTACTCCCGCCTTCAAGAAGCCCAACTGCTAAGAAATTCTGTCGCTTTGGTTCTCCCCAACCTTGTCCATAGGACTGCGGTGGCCCATTTGACTTCCAACCCCATCCGGAAGGCAAATGTTCGTCGTCCCGTTTCCAATATTTGCAAAACAAGAAGGGAATCCCATCGGTCTATCAATAAATAATAAATTCAATTGTCATCATTTATTTAGTACTTTGAAATTTATATTCGCTGGAGATCTTAGGTATTTACTATATTGTAAGTAAAAGGTTATAATAAATATGTAACTTGAAGCTTACTCCACTGCAGAAAGACTGCTTGCCATCTAATCCTTGAGCACAAGTCTCTGTTACTGTATCAAAGGCAGGCGCGTAGCCTCAGATCCCTGCTGGGGGGTGCTTTGATCAAGAATTTTGTACACATAACGTATTTAATGC
>JAQFYC010003752.1:0-19605 GCA_034694165.1 Tomocerus mixtus
AATATTGTTGCGTTACTAGGAGATAAAAATTATTAATAATAGCGCTGGAGATACCCCCTTATTGGCTCCAGCCACACATATGTTCTTTATTACCTAGTGAGTTAAATAACTACATGCTGTAATAATGCCTAGCTTCTTCATCTAATTTAAGTAAGATAATTAATTACTATTATTATGTTATGTACATATTTACATATGAACAATATGCCGTGTATTATGTATGATATAATATATATAAATTACTGATGTAAGGATGAATTTAAATAAAATTTTGGACAAAATAGTATTGTGTAATTATTTAAAATAAGCGGAAGTTTATATCATTTACTGTTAAATACAAATACAAGATAAGTACACATATACATCTTCTCTGTTCATAACAATTTACATTTGCATACGTACAATATAACACATACTTCGTATCGTAGACATACAAACATGAGTTTATTTGTTATAGGTAATTGTATACTACGTAAGTTCATATTGTTTGCAACAAGGATCTTCTGTTACTTAAACATAGTTAGTGTTACGAATGATAAAGTTTTGTTAAATAGATTATCTATTTGTCTGGACACATATTAATGTTACCACAATATTAGCTACACAGAAAAGATATCAAGTAAATTGACAACACAATTTCATTTAAATTTTGATATTGATAACAAAAGGTAGAATAATAACCAACCAATAACAGAATAACCAATGAGAATACAAAAATTAAATACACGTAATATGTACACTACTATAATAATACTTAGTTTACAAACTTACTCGTCTGTGATAAAATAAAGCATACATTGATAATTTACATCTACGCTCTATCTACATTCTAAACTAGACACAACTAAAGCCTTGAAACATCTCATCTAACACCAAAATAGTTAAGTTAAGTTGTACCTTACGGTGGGGTCTTCATTGTGTGTACTATTCTAATTCATCGAGTTAGATCTAATTCATTTAACAAGTTTAATTTAAATTGGGAAGCATTTGTGAGATCTTTGAAATGTTTTCCCAGTACAGGAGTTAACTGCAACTGGAAGAATTAAAAAGTATTATCGGTGCGATGTATTTGTATTTATTGCTTCTTTGGTGCAGCTTTGGGTTTTGCTGCGACTTTCTTAACGGACTTTGGTTTGGGTGCTTTTGTGGCCTTTGGTGTTTTGGTTGCCTTGGGCTTGGCTGGAGACTTTGCCTTCTTGGGAGACTTGGCCTTTGCTGGGGCTTTCTTCGCAACCTTAGGCTTGGCTGTCTTTGCTTTCTTAGCAGGACTCTTCGGCTTGGCGGCCTTAACTGCCTTCTTGGGCTTAGCGGCGGGAGTTGCAGCAGCGGTGGTGGCGGCAACAGCAGGAGTTGCGGCTTTGGCGGCAACTGCCTTCTTAGGGGATGCTGCTTTCTTGGCGGCTGCCTTCTTAGGAGAAGCGGACTTCTTTGCTGGAGCCTTCTTGGCGGCCTTTGAAGCGGGCTTCTTGGCGACCTTTGATGCGGGCTTCTTGGCAGGCTTGGCAGCTTTAGCCTTGGTTCCTCCAAGCTTGAAAGATCCGGAGAGACCCTTTCCCTTAACTTGTGTCAGAGCTCCAGAAGCAAGTGCAACTTTCACACCACGACGCATATGAGGAGTTGCCTTGTCGGGATCAACAGAGTTGTTGGCCAAAATGTATTTCCTGATGGCAGGGATGGAGGAGCCACCTTTCTCGTTGAGAGCCTTGACGGCGTTGGTCAGCATAATTGCCCAAGCGGGGTGACTAGCCTTGCCTTTGGCTGCCTTCGATGGAGACTTTGCCTTGGCGGGCTTCTTGGCAGGAGCTGCGGCGGCTGGAGCGAGAGTGACTGCTGGAGTGGCCATTTTATTCTGTAAACAAAAAATAAACATAAGTATGATGTAATTGGGGTAAAAAAGTCAGCAAAAGTAACAACGGAAGTTGTCATAACATATGGCGCTACATTTATATGAGCCATGAGCGAGCACACTACGCTTTCTAACTAATTACACGTCGTCCCATGAAGGTATGCTTCATGTACTAGTTACGTTGTATATAGGTATAGGTATACAAGTTCCCACCTCTACCTATGCTGTAATTATATCCAACCACTTCCGTTTGTTACATTTAATACTCAGATCAAACGACAACGACCTACGTAATGTACCTAGCCATTGCCCATAACGGTGAACAGAGTACAGTGGAATGTTAAATTGAATTTGTCAAAGAAAAATATCAAGATTACAAAACTAACTGGTCCGGAAAACAATATTTGATAACGAATATTAAACATTGCAAAAAATCGTTCATAAATTAAATCAATGCTATTAAGACATAAGAATACTTTTTCTGGGAAATGAAAAACAATAAATGGAAAAATTAATGACTAAATACAAAATAATGGAATTACACGATAATATCATTTATCACTTGTTAGTTTGGGATCATAATAATTATTGAATACTGATACTAAATCCATAATGCTTAATGTCAAATGAAGAAAATTGCGTAAAATTTTTCAAATATTTTTACAGGAAAGAAACTTACGGAATTTGTTGTAGAAACGGTGAGTTCTGGTCAAAATTTGAAAATGACAATCGTCGTCTTATTCGTCTTCGAATGAAGTGAATGTATTCCTTGAGTTGAAGTTGGTTAAGGCGGAAAAAGAGCCAAAATATTATGAGACTTTCCAAAGAGAACACTTTGTCAATTGTGAGAAACGGGGTCAGGGAGCTTTCTGCTTTTATCAAAGTGAGCGGACGTAATAGGAGCGGTCTCTCTTTTCTGAGCAAAACTTGCTCTCAGATTCACTCTCAATCGCTCTACATGTGTTTTTCATCCGGACTAAAATTATGATTTAATCCGAACCCCTAAACTTAAAAATATTATTTTGATGCCAAACGAAAGGTGTGATCTTCCTCTTTCCAACGGTGTGCTTCACTATATTCCCGAAAATACCCTTCCCTTTCGAAACACCGAAATCGTACAAAACTTGCTCACCGGCTCCAGTGGTATTCGTAGTAAAATTGAAATTTTAAAAAATCGGGTAGGAATTTTGAAACCTGGTTTTGACCATCGAAAAGAGGGGACCTTCTTCTACAAGTCTATACAAAGTTCGCCACAAAAATTTTGACGAGATCCCGTTGGAAATAATGGAACACGGTTAAGTTTACGGACAGTCTCGCCATCCCCTTTAACTACGTGTTAAACTTTGGCAATTAATTCTAAATGAACTATAGAGAGTTAGTATTTACGAAATAGACCATTTGATGTAAAACATCATGGGGAATGCAGTGGTGCTATTATTTTTTCGTAATTTTGACGGGAACCTTATTTAATTTCATATTGCGTTTTACCTTATGCTGAAAGTATTGCATTACAGAAGGATCATTCTATCGTGCATTCAATTCCTTCCCTAGAATTTTCCTATGCTTTTCATATGGAACAACAACAAGACGACTCTTTCCTTTCATATTATACCTTCCATTTTACATTGCTTAATGCTCAATATTAGCAGTACCTATACAATCTCCTATATTAAATTTTTTATTACATTCGATCATTTTCGAATTTATATTTTAAATTGCATTTCCCCTATAAAATAACATAATATTCAAGTATCAAAACGTCCATTTATACCCAGAAAAGCACAAACGCAGCGCTAAACATTATAATAACTCCCTACGTCTCCTTTTCTCCTTGCTATTTACAAAATATTTCTCTTATTTTAAAAGCAAAATTGCCTATAACTATTTAAATATCTTTGGTAATGACTTTGTCATTCTTACTACATAATAACCAATACATGATTTCCATTTACGACTAAATCATTAACATGTACATTTGTTTAATATACAGACGAGTATGTATAGAAGAAGAAAAGTATCTTTACTTGTTGTGTTGTGATAAAAAGACTACAAACAATAATGATATAGATTCGCCGTTGAATTAGTTTGAATAGGAATAGTATCCAAAAAAAATTTCTTGGAGAACAAATACATTCAGTGACAATTAGATAATTACATAGGTATACAAATTAACATACATATACTAGTATATTCGGAGACAGTTTTGCTTAGGTATTTATGCAGATTTACAAATTATAATAGAGCTTTCAAAGTTAATATACCCATGTAGCATATATAGACATTGGCATTATGGATGATACATAAAAAATGCAATTATCTATATAAAAATTTCACATTTATTGTTACACTGATTAAATAGCAATATATTTCATAAAACACATATATAAACATTTCGACCAGTTTTACTCCTTTAGTGAGTAACGAGTACTCTTTTAATGTTGTAACAAGAGATTTTCCAAATATTAGTCTAAGCCTAATCTCTCTGGTGAGGCGGATGTGTACAATGCAATGTGGATAAATGCTTCCTAATTCTAAATATTGTGCTTCTCAGAATTTCTCATTCTCAAAGTGGAATTATATATTACTTTTAGCTATAGACCAAACTCCATTTGCATTGTGCACAATTAAATTATTAAATTACATAGATTGTGTGTGCTTTATATGTATATTTAGGAGACTGTTTATATGGGTATTTATTTACAAAGCACTTCGTAACTGTGAATGCTATATGCTAGCAGTAACATAATAATTAGATCATTATATTTCTATAATTCCCAATGAAGAATTGATGAATAGTTTACAATTTATAAATCTCATTATTCGCATTGCTGGGCAATTAAGTAAATTGACAAAAGAGGCTACTTTACTTAATTGCCAGTATGGTATGTAGAAATTCATCCTTTAACTCAAGCGATGTGCATACCAATTTTCATCTTGTCAGCTAGGGCATATGTTGACATTTACCAAATAAACCAATCCACTCCACGACCATCTATTTATATTTTTACTGTCGCTTGAATGCTTTTTTTCGCTTTTACGTTCATGTAGTTGCCAAATTCTTGTTGTAGCTGACACTAGCATAAAACAAATAATAAGTCATATTATTGAGCACATTCCCCATGCTTTTGAGAAGAAGCCAAGATATTTCTACTAATTAATCACATAATATACTATATAATGCTCAATGTAATATAGCTGTTAGTGTTAGATTATTTATATGTAGTAATACATAATAGTAAGTTGCAATTTCGTATGCATTTAGTGTCATGTTATTTTTGCTTTGATTTTTCAAAGGCTTTGAGGAAAAATTATATAGGTTTTGGGAGACCTTGTATGTCTAAGCGTCTAAGTCATAAAAATACATGATTTATCTTAAAGCATACAGTCTAAATAATATTGTAAATATTTACAGTAAAGTTGATAAACTTTAGGACATATTTAATACATGAATAATGATACTGTCTATACGTAAAAAAGTACCAACTTATGTACAGTAAGATGCATATAAACATCTATCATGGCACAATGCAATGGTTTGTACAACAACAAAGAAAGAGCGTCTTAAAAAACTGTTTTCAAAATTATTCAAAAGTTGATGTATGTAGAAATTAGGAAATGGCTCAGGCGCCAATGAATTTCCTCTTTGTAAATTAAGGTAGCTTTATCATTTACATTGCATTTTAGCATTATAGTGTTAGTCTTTTAAATGTAATATGTTTTGTTTCATACTTACATAAGTCCTCATTGCATTTGCATACTCCGTATTTGTTAATACAATATTGCTTTTGGATATTTAAAGTATCTACATTGTGTATGTGTCATAATTTCTTAGTTTTAGGTATTTTTCTACATACTACAGCTTTCCTAAATTCCACTTTCGTCCAGTTCTCTAGTATATAAATAATCTCCAAACAACAACGGGACAATATGAATGCTTTGTATACTATTATACTTATAATTAAAACTCCACTAGCACATGGGTTTTCAGGTAAACATTCCTAAATTCTATTTTACATGACGCAGTTTAACAAGTGTACAATAGTGAATATAGGTTATGTTTTGTAAAAACAAAAAAAAAGTAAATACTACCTATTAAAATATTACCTGGATATTATATGGATATATAGGTTGGCTTATCGCAGTAGTCCACACTATAAATGTATTAACATATTGTCATACTTACACACAATATGTTTATAGCGTACCTGCACACAACAATAGCTACCTTTGTATACATATACTCATACAGGTACGTACATATATATTACCTGTGTGTACTTTTCATCTGTTGAACTAGAGGAACGAACTTTTCAAACGGAAAAAACTAATCACCCTTCGCTTACGGAAAAAGAGCTCACGTTATAATATTAGTTCAAAGCCCTTTTATAGTAGCGATGCCTATAAGTATACCTGTGTGTGCATATACATAACAATATTATTCCAAAGAAATCATGCAAGCCATAATAGAACACATATATGTAATTATATTATTATACTGCCTATTGGCTACTGCCTACCTACTGAGCTACATATTACATTATATCGAACTGTCATTTAAAACTGACACAGTGCAATCCAATCCAGATTATTCGAAAAGCCTATATAATACAATGCAATGCGTCATTTATTATCAGCTACCCCTTTGTCTTTCAATAAGATTCTTAGTATACCTTATGGCATTCATTTTTATTTTTCTATTTTATGTCCTATAGATTCGTTGCGTGTGTAAATTAACCATTTATAGTATTAGTTATGGTTATTAGTATTAAATCCCAATGATGCACAGCTACAGTATCAAGTTCCGAGAAGGCAGAATGGAAGGTAGCATGCTTCCTTACAAACATTTTGGAAGTTTTGGATTTCTCTAATGATTTTTACCTGCCCTGGCGTATAGTAGATCATTCAGATGATAAATTATGCACCCTACGTAGAGCTAGGATGTAACACACTCCAGACAGGTATACCTAATAATTAATAATTATCCCTTATTCGTTATAATGAAAATTTTATAAATAGCTCACTACATTTTACCGTTCTGTTTCCAAGTATGGTACTTTAGTACTTGTACCATATATAGAGCGCACCTACTACCTACCTTACTATCTGCATTGAATTGTTACAATTATAATTATTGTCCAATATATTATGAGTAAAATATTTAGAAGCACGTTGTACTATAAGTGCACACATGTTTAACAAGGCAGTACAAATATATTAATAAATTTATATTATACCCTCTTAAGTGTTGTATGCCCTACTACGTGGTAGGCGGTACCGTCATCATATCATAACTACATCGTTAGGGTAGGAAATACGCTTCGCAACTCTAGATTGAATCTCCCGATAATTTTACACAATTGCAATTATATCATCAGATTTCAGTTGATAGCTTCTCGAATTGCGGGCAATCCTCCATAATATTTGTATTGTATTATATCGGTCCACGAAGGACTGGTATGTGAAAGCTGTTTAGATTGAAACTTAATGTCCTGGTGGATAACTATTCGAATCCAATTGCAGAAAAGGTTTAATGAATAGGCTGGTTAATGATTTAATTTCGTTAGGATTTAATTATTGTACTTTGCTTACAAACTCGTAAATATGATGTACTACTATGTAAGTAGTCAGTTAATGTATAGAAATTCAATCGATTTCCAACAGGTAGCTTATGCATTAATAGTACACTACACAGTATGCATACAATTCATTTGTATTGCATCGTGTTCGTGTACCAGTACGAAATAAAGATTCATAAAGTATCCGTCAATTATTCAATTTATTTTTTGTTCAGAATAAATATTCTCGTGTAATTATATTTTATATTTCAAGAATTTCATCATTTCATTTATTTGTAACTTATTCATAAGCTCTGGCAATTATAATTGATTTCCCATTCACATGCAAACAGTCTACTTAAACATGGATTTTATATTTAATATTACTAATATGTCGCTAATTTTCTTCAGGTTAAACACGTAATCTTAAAAATGGATGCCCATCAGGTAGGACTTTAGTGGTTATTGTTTGCTATTTAAAGTGTTTTGGAGTTGTAAAACATTCATATAACATAAAGTCATAAATTGCTAATTACGCTTTTCAGAAATTATCTATGGACATCGCAATCGGTATACAGAGCAAGAGTTCCTATTCGATGTCCATCTCCATATTTTTAGAACAAATGCTCTATTCCCTTAAGCAAGGTACTGTAAAAATTCTTAGGCTTTCGTATTCTAACTTCGTAAATAAGTAAAAAGGAGTAGTTTTAAGTGAATTAGAATACAAAATTGATTCAGCACTGATAAAAGTATTAGGGTACCATAAAGTACACTTATGTATATCACAGTATTTGATGATTTTTTTAATTATGGTCTACCATTCCCAAAAAGCTAATTTTTTGCTACTTTTTTGTGTGTAGGTAAATAATTTGGTCCATTTGCTAATGCAATTTGTTGATTCAGTTACTTTTTATAATATATGTGATTAACTATCCAGGGAAGGAGTTAATTGTCAGTAATAGTGGGAAAGTATATTTATATTTATTTTTGCATGAGTAATATTAATGATTCACCGTACATGCTTCTTAGTAGTGCTGGGCTTAAGAGTGACGGCAGGCAAAATGACTTTACTTATTCTTATTAGTAAGTTAGTTAATGTACCTACCAATAATCCAAACCACGATGCTCAATAATTTAGGTACGCAAAGAAATGGTTATGCAATATTTATGTATTCTTAAGGAAGGCAATTACAGAAATACAATAAATTATTTTAGAAGTGCACAGTATATTATCAGTAGCTTTATTATCTCCTAACTTACGATTAGTGAGAATGAGAACCAAATTAAATTATTGTCAAGGCCAGAAAATATATTATTCATGATGATACTGATAGCACTAGTATATCGACATAAAAAGGATGTGTTAAAGGTAGCGCTGTACAGTTTATGTGTCTTCGTATTTGAAATTGTAATACATATTATACTATTTGTGTAACTAGTATTACAAAAATATGCAATAAGGATTATTAAGCAAAGATTTTATATCATATTTGCATAATGGGAGTTTTATGTACCAGCAGAGTTAAAATTATATCAAAGTACCTCATTTTTTAACAACACGTACTAATATTAAGATAAACTAGTATATTAACAAAAGGTAAACTTCTCACAAATATTAAACAGGTAGCAGAGTTGGGATTCTTTGGTCTTCAAGATTAATACACGGTATATAGTAATTGCAACTACATTGCTACAGCGTGTATAGGTACTCTCTCTCAAAAATATTATTAGGAAAGCCGATCAGTAACACGTCATTATAAACTTCAGTTTTTTAGTTGAGTCAAAAGAAAGCTCACTCAGAGGAGGGTACTATTTTTAGAGGTTTGGATGCAATGTACATCTGGAGATTTTTTATCCTCTCGGTGTCACCTCTGTTGGGGTCTTGTCTACGTAAAGCAATTACTTAGTACTTATACCTAAAGCTGTACATCTCGTACTTTGCCATTTCTTATTACTTACTACTGACTATGACTAGTGGCTATCTAATTCTATTGTTAGTTAGTGCAAAATACACTATAACGAAGTATTTATGCATTAGTTAGTGCACAGAAGGGGGTTTGTTCTAAACGTATAAACGTATATGTGCCATTTTATATATTGCAATATGTATGTATGTCTGTATTGTACTAGTAGTAGATGTAGACAAAACTCTAATTGAAATTCAGATTAAAGATGCTCTGCCTTTTGAAGGTTAAAACAATAAAACTGTATTTTAGAGCTGGTTTAATCCAAAATTCCAAACCGCATCGAAGATCAATCAAAAACAAATTACTATGGCCCCTTAAGGCATTTCAGGAGTTGACCTGTTACGTTTGTACATTTCACAAAAAGGAAGCAATATTTTTTGTTTAAATTCCTTCTTGATACCTATTTTCATGCAATTCACTACATATTTGTTTACCGGCGCAAGCCGGTTTTATTTTTCATTTTTTGCACCTGTCAATGTCAACTTGTTCAGAATTTCAGTTTTGAAAAACAAACTGAACATACGTTACATTGTTATTTGTTATAATATGTCATAAGTATCTATCATTATATTTTTACGGTATGCATCTACGTGGGAGATTACACGTACAGAGTAAGCAAAAACAGCTCTACGCTAGTCCGTAATTTCCTTTCGCCAAAACTGGTCTTAGGCTTAGTTATCACTTATACTACCAGTTTTTTTGTATAAGTACTATACATAAAAACAGTACCAGTTAGTTTGTTTTCCTGGCTGTCTTGGTATAAATACAAGTCGTAGCATCCCATTCCATCCACAATCAGTCAGTTAAAGGTTGCGAATTAAATCCTTCATATCTGCAGAGCAGCTAACCATTTCGTTGTAATTCTTTCTCTGAAATTTTAAATAAGTACTTAGAAAAATGTATTCTCAAACATTTTACACTCAAAAAATATTGTTTGGTGCGATAATTGCATGTGGACTTTCTTTGCTCTGTGGCAAAGCCTATTCTACTCCAGTTCCTGGAACGAAGGAATATCCTTTAAAATTGCAGCCAGAACTTGACAGCTTAGATGTTAGCAAATATCTGCAAAATGAACGGCTAATCAGATTGCAATTTAAATGTCTTATTTGTAAGTATTCCTTTAAATAATATAGTCTTACATCTTAATAGCACCGATTGGATAACGATTAAATAACCAAAATATTTCCGAATGGTACTGATTTTTAATTTATACAATTAGTTGACGGACCGTGTGACATTGTTGGGAGATGGGCTAAACGTAAGTAAATATTGAATATGCATACAAAAATGGGTTTAATTTGTTTTAATTTGCGTGTAAATGTAAATCGGTGGTCTTTGCAAATATTAAACTCGTAACTGTAACGAAATTACAGCGAGAGCTAAAGCTGCGATACTGGGCCAATGTCTCATGTGCACCAAAACGCAAGAGAAGTGGCTTGAAGACTGGTTTGAGATCTTGGTCGAGAAATTCCCTGACATGTACAGAGCAGCATTTGCAAAATATGTGCAAAACGAAGGGATTGAGATTAGTGAAGAGGATAAACAGAAAATAGAAAAGGTGTTCAGTGAAGAGCAAGCCTCCCAATTCGTGAGTGACATAAGGAAAGATATTCCCCTGGTGGAAGGGAAGTCTAAATTAAATGATATTGACAACGGTAGCTCAACGTCAACATCAAGCACAACACCAACTTCCAGTACAACTTAAATACAGCATGTTTCTGTTTCAATGTTATTTAGAGCTATTGTGCACTCATAATGTTATTATTCTTTGGTTTGTATGAACAAATTAAATGAAAGACTGATTTTATTTATGTGTTATGATTTATGAATGATTATTCCTTATGCAATTTGTATGTATAAATATTGTAAAGGGTAGTATGTTAATTGGCATGAGTATTAAGGAATGCATTTCTAGTTCTCAATGTGCTTGGGGTAGGACTGGTATTTGGTACACCTATTTATCAAGTATTATGTTCACTTTTTACTTTACTCTACAACCGTACCTCTTAAATCCGTAATCTTGTATTATGAAGTCACTATATTATATATTGAACTACTAAGTTACTTATACCGCTACATTCTAGTAGACACATACGTGTATGGCATTTTAATCGGTATTTATTAAAATATTTTATTACCCAACTCTACATTTCGGTATATCAGCTACATTTTATTAGCCTACATCTACGTTACTGTAGTACTGTATTTATTCTACTACTATTAATCTTTCACTATATTACGCTTTGCATATATTTTAGCATACACCATAGGATAGCAGGAATTTTCTAATTTAGTGCTGGACCTCTAATTATGGTGGGGCTTAATATCCCTGCTCTTTGTAGTATGTTAATCATACTATGCTACTAAACTACTAATAACGGTTAAAAGTGGTTCGATCAAAATCAAACATTTCTACTTTTACAATTATACCCTCCCTACACAATTAGAGGATTTACTAAATATTCCGAATATCTATGAAGTTTTCATCTAGTAATTCCCATAATAATATTTTCATATTGTAAGGTAAATCTAGTGTTACGTAAGTACTTAGTATTTTGCCGACTTGTGTAGCGGTACAAATTGACTTGACAAATTGAGTTTTGCACTTTGAAATGGAAAGAATATCTTCCTATAGATTATTACTAGGTACATTGGTAAGGTATCAAAATGATTGTGATTTTATTTTATGATATGGGGAAGAAATGACTGAAGAAATAAACGTAAAGAATAAATATTTGCATTTATAATTACACACCTGCGTATATAGGATATGTCGTAATGTCATACTGTAGTCTTTATACAGTATCAAATAATTTGAATATTCGGGTAGTACTGTAGTAGATCCTAGGCCGAACAGTCTTGAAACGCAAACATTGCATGCAAAACACTTCTCTTGAAATACTTCAGAGGAAAAAACGCTTCGCGAATGAATAATGTTAGTAATTGAATGATGTTAATTTTTCGGTATTTTATTTTTCAAAGTGAAATATTGATATAAATGCTTAATTAACATGAAGAAGCGAATAATCTTAATTATTATTGCAATTAATTTATTTCAGCTCATTGTACATTTTACCTATTAATCGGTGCTTGCGTACAAATCGTAAGCATTCTCAAAACCAGAATTATTGCGTCAATATTTGGCAAAGGAGCATTTAAATGTAGCACAAGTTAAAAGTTAAAAGCATCACAGTCAATGTCAATGAGCAGAGTGCTAATAGTATTAGATATTATTGAATATTGTCCATAGAAATAAAATGCACGAATTCATTGAATTAAATAAAAATCAATCATGTTAATGGAATTCTCTAAAGCACTCTATATAGGCAATTTGATAGTACACATATAAATTGGGTAGTAATAAAAATTCTTCTAACTCGTCATGTACACATTGCACTTTTAACTATTAGCTCAACAGTTTATTACACACTTACTAATAATAATATGCTGAAATGTATGCGCATTTAATAAGTAAACTATTGAATTTGATTTTAGTAAGGAATAATATGGAAATTGTAATTTTTCAACAGCACGGTTCCCATGAAGTTGAAAGTCGTATCATCACAGAAGGAATCTTTACTGCCACTAATTATTTGTCAAATCCATGTGAAGCTATCAATGTAATTAAATACATTACCAGCAATTTTCAGCAACAGTTAATTTTTATTATACCTGTAGAATACAATAGAACGGAGATCATCTTCGAAATTGTAAGCATATTGTTTTATGCCTACAAATAATTACTGTTATAATTTACTGTAGTTATTTTATAATGTGGATTTTTATGAATATTTTTTACAAACAGGTAAAGTCAATGACGGAATTAGTAAATGGAGATTCACATCTAGTCATACAGCCAATTTTGTATTTCATTTTTGAGGAAAGTCCTGACAATTGGCTATGTACAGACGAAGAAGCAAAAGACTTTATTTTAGCACTGGACAAATACAACGCAACCTTTCTATTACATTCTTACATTTATTTTGTAATAAATTCAAATTGCAAAGGTCAAGAAGAAATGAGAATTTTCGAAATCTATTCGCTAAGCTTGGAAAACGCTGAAGAGCTAATTGTTTCCCGAATTATTTACATATCCCAGGAACTATTTCCTAATGATCTTAGCAGGATCTCTATTTCTCACAGAAACAATTTTCGTGGGAGCCATGTTTCCATTGTGGCAATGGTAATTAATTGTTTTAGAAAACCCTTTCTGTCTAAACTCCTATATGTTGTTACATACAAAATAACATATAAAAGTTTCCATTTTTCAGGATACTAAGCGAATGGAAAATGAAATTTCGGTAATCAATATTAACGGTAGCATTTTACTTTCCGGAGGTTTATCTGCAGATATAGTGGAATTTCTGAAGGACTCATTGAATTTCAGGTGATATTTTAATTTTAAAACTATGGTATGCTAATAGACAAATTGTTTCTTTATATTTACATAAATATGCAGACTAAAAATTCACATTTCGAATTCTTGGCCACAATTGTTGCCCAATGGATCGTGGGATGAGGCAGCGACATTATTACTGAAAGGAAGGGCGGAGCTTAGTATTGTTAGATCAACATTTTTACCATTTAGGGCCAAAGCATTTACTCTTCTCATTCCTCACACTGTACCATCAAGGTAATAATTAGTTTATCATCAGTTTCTATTATTTTATTGAAGATTTTCCGATATCCGTTCTAATGGCATAATGTATTGTAGAGTGTAGTACAGATACTATAGGTTATTTAGGTAATTATATAGCTATATTCTATTCTACAAACAATTTATCCCTGAGTGAATTATTTGACTAAATTGCATGTGCCCCATGGATATTTTTTACAGATTGAACGCTTTCTTTCGCCAACCTCCTATAAATTCAGTTCGTAATGTATTTTTGCATCCCTTCCAATTGGATTTGTGGTATTCCACTTTGTTGGCATTGATAATTATGGGATGTTCCTTCATATTCATTTGCGGTATTCAATTTCGTTTGCGATTCCTTATTCTAGAGGACCTACCTATTGCTACTTCCATTCCAATGTTACTAATAGGGCTCATTTCCCAACAAGGTAAAAAATTTCAAAATTAAAAGTAACAATATTACAATCTAATACTCATAATTAATGAAATTTCTTAATTATGATTTTTATATTCCAGGCTGGCACACTAGTCCAAATTCTTCACCTTTAAAAATCTTGTTTACGACAATGTTACTGCTGATTACCTTCCTTTATATTCTCTACTCGGCCGAATTGATCTCGTCTCTTTCGGAAATTATTCTACCAATCAAAACTTTATCAGATATTTTGAAAGCAGAGAAATTGATAATAACTGGGCAGAATCAAAGTGCACTAATAATTGACTTTTTTAACGTAATAAAAAGTAATTTTATTATCAAAACAATATTAAAATCTCATTTAAAAATAAAATCTTCCTATTTTTAACAGGGCAATAAACCGGAAGAGAATTCTAGTTTCATACCTGAAGAATTAAAAATAATCCGTCAAAGATTTCGTTCACTGGAATATAATTTCAATGTTTCCTATTTGGATGACACTATTCCTAACGACCTATATGTATACATCAGCAACATAGATGATGTCTACAGCTTTTTACAATCTTCGCCAGACTGGGAAACTACACTTGGAAGGAAAGTGTGTGACAGATTGTCTCACTTCCCATTATACTTTCAATCTTACTTCCCTGGCATGATTTTAAGAAAAAATTCACCATACAAGGAATTTTTTAACCATAAGTACAATATATTTAAATATATACATATTATACTTACATGTTATTTTATTAAAATATAAATGAAGCCTACGAAAAATATATTTATTTCCTTACAGAATAGAGACTCTTCGTGAGTATGGTCTGCTGAAGCGCTATTACGGAAATTACCTTAAAAAGAATTCTCCCGGTTGTATTCCCAAAGAAACTCCACTTTTAGAAATCAAATTAGGGGACCTTTACTTTGCTTATATCATTTTAATTGGAATATGCTGCACTGCAGTTATAATCTGTTTAGTGGAAAATGCTATTTTATTTTGCACGAGAACGTACGTTATTAGGATATCCCATGTATAATACAATTACTACTAATTATAAATGGTTCAATGGATAAAACCATGATTATATAAATTCATTTAATTGTCATCAGAATAACATGGCTTGTAAATAAAGTATTAACTAAATACATATAACAGAAATATAGTGTTCGTTGCTCTTTTATGCATTTTAATTAGTAATAATACTTACAATGCGCAATGTCATGTGTAGTGTAGTGTGAATCTACATGCATAGGTTAAGTTGGCTAGGTTATCATATAAGTACGTACGCCAAATAATGATTATAATTGTGGAGTTTAATACTTTAAGCCGACACTTATGAACTTCGTATAGATGAGCTGATGAACACGCAACTGAGACAATCTAAACATTCTTATCAATATTTTGCCAGTCATATCGAAGATTGAGTGATAGACAACCCATCACATGCTGCCATAATAATGACGCTCGTTCCAGAATTTGCTACACATAAAATGTGAACTTGAATTAACATGGGTATACTATGCAGTATATACTTTGCATGTTTAGCTCCCTACAGCAGCTTACAGTAGAGTTTATCTCTGAATCTCTGTATTATTACTAAATTACTAGTAGTATAACCTATTTAAGGCCAGAATAATATTTAGTCAACATAATATCCATTTAGATTAACTTGCAATTGCATAATACCAATATTATTGGAAAACAGTACACGATACAAAATAATTTGACAATACATTGTGATAGTGAGTTTAAGGAAGGAAGTAGGTCGGAATTGTAATTGAATTACCGATAATCTTGATATGCATTTAAAGTAAACTGATATCTTTCAGATTTTTATGTATTTACACACATAACATTTAGGTTTTATCTGCTAACTAATTTAAGAATCAGCGATAATACAGCAGTTAATTTATTAGTATGTGTTTGTACATAAAATTGAAAGCCTCATAGACAAGTGTTCGTGAGTTCGTGACAGTTTGTTGAGAGATCGCATAGTGCCCACGTAGCTTTTAATCTGTTATAGTTCGTCTCTCCACAATCCTCATTTTATGAATATTATTGGTGTCTTCTTAGCACACGCTAGCTATTTTATTCGGGATATCAAAGTGCCTCTATATAAAGTTTGAATATTAAAGATGAATTCTTCAGATATGCAAGAAAAAGAGTTGGAAGAAAACTTGTCAACAGAAAAATCTACTTTCCTTCCTATTTTGAAAGATGAAAAACTAGTAGCCGAACTCATAACTCCAAGTGAAACAAAGAAATTGACTTTTGTAATTGACTACATTGGTGGAAGTGAAGATACTAAAATTAATGAGAAAGAAGAAAATAAATCTACAAGTTTTTGCAACAAATATGCAGGGATTATATTATCTATTCTTGCAGCCCTAGCCTTTTCACTGGGAGCCCTCATCGTTAAGTGCTTAAAGAGATACCATCCATTCACTTTGGGAGTTTATAGATTTCAAGGGATTTTGCTTCCTTCTATCCCACTTCTGCTCTATGCGAAGTATTGGCAGAAAAAGCCGATTTTTGAGCCAATTTGGCCACTGGGAGAAAAGGACAATTGGAAAACGTTAACATTTCTCGGGGTAAGATAATTTTTGCAAGGGTCTAATAAAATTACTGTTAAAAAATATGGAATCCTGAAAAGTCAAGTTTCCAGAATTTTGCATAATTACTTTTGTATATTTTGATTAAAAAATGCCAGAAATTATAGGAAGATGAGATTAATAATAATTATTAATCTATTAATCAAATATACCTATAATTAATATGAATTTTTTTTTTATAAAATTAATTTAGAACTAAAATAGCCGACTGCAAAAATGCTTAAAGATAATTTCATTTTATTACAGGTGAGAGGTTTGATGGGATGTGGAGCCCTGATTTTCCATTTTTATGCACTGCAATACTTGAGCATTGCCGATACCATGATCATTGGATCTTCTAAACCCGTTCTGGTCACTTTAGTTGCTCACTTAGTCCTTGGAGAAAGATGCGGAGTCTTCCCAATTTGTGTGGCTCTTTTAACTATATTTGGGGTAGGGGTTATTTTACGGCCGCCGATACTAACTGGTGCAGAATTCTTTGACGATGACCTTCTAGTAAGTAACTTATTATTAATTGATATTATTCTGACGATGTTGCTCTTGATATTGTAAACATATTTTTGTGAAAGTAATTTTTAAATATATTCTCATAACTAGATTGGATCTTTGTTTGCTCTTGGAGGCGTTTTTACAGCCACGTGTTCGGTGACTATAATTCGTGCCCTTCGGAAAGTTCATTTTTCAGTCCTGAACTTTGTATTTGGAACTTGTGGAACTGTGTTATGCCTTGTTTTGGGACTTTCATTTGGAGTTTTTGAATTTCCTCATGGAATCCAAGATTTACTTCTAGCAATCTCCCTTGCAACGGTGACATTCTTTGTGCAAACATTGTTCACATTGGCTTTGCAAAAGGAGCAAGCTGGACCAGTTTCCCTGGTTCGAACTACTGAAACTATTTTTGCATTCTTTTGGCAACTTATCTTCCTTGGAGTAGAACCCGATGTTTTCAGGTATACTATATCAAGTGCTTAATTATTTATTAAGAGTAAAACTTGTTTTGCTATTTATGTTAAGACCCTATCTGTCTGTCGTCCGGACTTCATGTGTAATAGGGGTACTCATTTTACTCATTTTCTAAGAAGGTTTTCTCAGAACTGGTCAAACATTTTCAAAATCTGTTTTTGGATTCTGGTTCGTAATTACATTGAGCAGGTTCAGTTCGCTAACTATTGCAATCGGTCAACAGGGAGCGAAATAATTCGGGTTTTTCGGTTTCTACATGCATACTACATATACGGGGTATACCTACACACGTATAAGCTCTATAAGCTCTCACACGCAGAAGCTCTATAAGCTCTAGTATGTGCATTAAAGGCATTGCGTGCGTCGTCGGTGTGCTAATCGCAGCGAACAAGCGCCTAAATACAAAATAAATCTGTGACAATCTTTCCTCTTTTGTTTTAGTTTTGTTTTAGTTTACATGTAGCTAGGGATCCTTTGCGGAGCTATGTATACACAGCTCCGCAAAAACTGTACAGGGTACCTTTTATATACTCCCTGTATAAGTACGCTGTGTGTTTTATTTTGGCGCGTGTTATTTTGGTGCACTCTGTAGTAAAACTCAGTGTCTATTGAGGAAGGAGTGAGACAAGGATCCCAGACCTATATAGTACACGTATGTGTCTATATAGTTCACCAGACTAGTTTACATGGACTATTATTATTCATCTTCTAACAATAAACGAAGGTAAGATATCTTGTGATCAGCTGTGAAACGAAGGTTCATTTACAATAATAAACGAAGGTAAGAAATCTTGTGATCAGCTATCTTGTGATCAGCTGTGAAACGAAGGTTCATTTACAATAATAAACGAAGGTAGGAAATCTTGTGATCAGCTGTGAAATAATATTTGATATGTTAACTTCATTTATTATTATGAGTTGATGGTCAACAATCATTATTAAGAGTGAAACTTGTTTTGCTATTTATTAAGAGTGAAACTTGTTTTGTTATGTACAGGGACTTTCTGTCTGTCGTCCTACGGAAATGCATGTTAATTTCCCCTAGGTTTTTCTCAAAACTGGACAGACCTTTTCAACATCTGTTTTCGGATTCTGCTTCATAATTACACGGAGCAACATGAATTTGCAATAATTTTAACAATCATTATTATTCAATTCAAGTTTACGTGGACTAATTGTTACAAATACGTATTATAGTTATTGTTACGATTTGATGATCATCAATCATTATTATTCAATTCAAGATATACTACTGAATCTTTTCAATTGACAATTAATATTCGTACCCCTAACTGTTGAATGTCTGCCGGATTATCAAATCCGGTTCGTCTTTAGCTTACGCTGGCTTCTTTATTTTTGTCTTCCTTTTCAATTGACAATGCATTACGTGGACTTATTGTTAGTAGTAGACGCAAATACTTAACTGTTGAACATTATAATTCGAGGATGAGTGAACGTCTCACAATCTTTTTACCAACAATTAATTTAATCATTAAACTGGCCAGTTTTACTCTTTCGTATATTCGTTTTTTAATACGGTTTATTCAGATTGTAGTACATTGATATTGATAGCACTAAAATTAGTGGTATCAATGCACAAAGGCACAAATCAATGA
>JAQFYC010003753.1:0-19603 GCA_034694165.1 Tomocerus mixtus
TGGAATTAAAAATTGCCACTAACCTGCTCTGGTCGATACCATAGTTGATACACGTCCTTCCGATGCATTCACAACAGCCGTCATGAAACCAACGGAAGTAAGATGACCCCATGGAATGACATGAGTTTTTACACTTATTCAAAGGCATACACTGTGACATGTAAGCCACTGTGCAGTTCACCGTTACAACTTCCTTGTTTGGGTCTATCGTGATTGTTCCATCTGCAATTGCTACATGGGTAAAGAAAAAGTAATAAAATTTTAGCATATTTGTGACAAAAGCTCTCTTCATCGGAAATATTGAGTGTTTTAAGTTTTCACACTTAAATAGGGTAATAGACAAACACTTAGCAAATTGCTTTATTGTGTGTAATGCTTAATAGGTACTTACTGTAGACATTTGTGGATTGTGTTTCAGGTTTTGGTTGGAACCAGGCTTGATCAATGTCAATGGGGAAAGTGAAGGTAGACCAACGCCCTTGAATATCCTTCTCATCCGTTAAAATATTAAATAAATCTGGCATGGGCTCCTTTAAGTCACCGACTTGGCTATGCATCTCCACATTATGGGATGCATTTGGCTTTGGACATAATTCTACAGATACAAAAATAAAATTTCTCAACATTTCTTCAATTTCCTCCCCAAAAATAAATGTACTATTTACATAAAAGTATGTTTTCTTACCGACACAAGAACAACATTCATCGTAGAGATAGTCCAGACATCTGAAACACTCTATGCAACAACTACAGTTCTTCGTCAGTTCGCATTTACAAGACTGTGTGAGTGTGCATTTGGACACAATACTGGCACAAACGGCTTCATTACAAGAGCTGACTATGTCCACAGTTGTGATCAAAAGGAACAATACAGTTGTCAAAACCACTGATCCTGCAAGTGTCAACGGTAATCCACTCTGATGTCCCATTTTGTATCCTTAGTAGCTAAATCTGTCAAGAAAACAAATACAAATGCTTTCGTTAATAAGAGTTAAAATATTGTCCATATAAAATCTTACACATAAATGCATAAATCAACAGGTAAAGTAAATAGTACGTACATAAATATTTTCCTAAAGAATCCCTTAAGCCTATTACTAACTTTAGTTGTATCAAAAGAACTAAAGAAGACACTAACACTTTTTCTATGTACAATGTACGTATGTATTCTGTCCAAGTAGTAGTAAATAGTAAGTAGTATTTGTCAGCGCATTACATTTTTACAAATTTTCACTCCTAAATAAAAATAGGTGGGAGGAGAAATGAGTGAAGGTTGTATGTAAGTTGTAATTCAATTGCAGAAGACAGCTAATTCCTCTTTAGTAAACGAGTGTCGTGTTTTGTCGTCCCAAGTCTAAGCAACAAAAGAGGACAGGTCACAAAACAAAATACAAAACAAAAGATGGACTGAAAAAAGAAAAGTCATACAAGTATTTCATACAAAGTTGAGAAAGGCTAACTGAAACTGAGTGAGTGACTGACAATGAAATGAACTCGCTGAACTGAACTAAACAAAACTAACGAATAGAAAAAGAATCCCCTCAAAAGAATTATTACTCTTTGGAGTAAAAAAGCACAATGAATCTTTCTGCTTCATCTGACTGTGGCATGGCATGGCATGGACCTGGCCTGGCACCTGTGTGTCTCCCGTCTCGCATTACCAACACAGCACAGGGTGTCCCTAAATCCTCAAGTACCCCTTTGGGAAAACTCTTCACCAAAACTCAAGAGCTTATGTACATACTTAACTCACATACTAACATACTACACGCTACGGCATTACATGAACCAAACCAAACCATTAGACAAAAGCAAACCAAACCAAAAAGCAGCTAAGGAATTTATTACTATAGTCGACTATCGTAGTAGTAATAAGTATTTAACTATCCTAGACTAAATCTATTATGGACATATATACTTTAATTATTATGAGAATAGTCTTTCTATATGAATATACATGTATACTTCAATCCTAAGCACTAAGCGATAGTAATATATAACTCATCATTTACTCTTACTACTTATACTTACTTTACTAGCTGACAAACTCAGCCCTCATCTTTTTTATTAGTGTAGTGAACTGACGATAAGTTTCTTATACAAGCTTTCGATGTCTTATTCTTATTCCAATAATATTATGACTATTATTATACACAACACACTGAACAGACTTTACATTATTACCCTAGCCCATCCATCGCTTTTTACTTACTTAAATAGAAAACCCTGTAAGTAAGAAACTTTTATACCTTTGCACCTAATTGTAATAAGACTATGGTATTCACAATGTATATCCCTATAATATTATCTTCATTACTACTTATGTATCATTATAGCCCAAGTATGAATAACTTACGTTAGGTATAGACATATAGACATATCACATGAAAAATATTTCTGGTTGACTTGACTTTGACTTACTATGATCGTGTGTGTACCTGTGTTATTTCTTTCTGGATATTCTAACATTATATTAGGTAGGTTATGCTAAGCATGTATCTATACTATAGTATATTAGTATTTAGTACTTATTATGTATAGGAATGTGTTTTACCATTATTGTATAGGATGTAGGCAGTAGGTAGGTAAATAAGTTAATAAAAGAGGATATATTGTAGATGCCTACATTACATGCATGGATAAAGTAAAGGTATGAAATATTTATGAAGGTATGTATCATATTTAAAATTTATCATATCCTATCTGACTTGTGTTACGTAGATATCTGGAAATATGATAAATATATTATAGCATGTATGTAAAAACTCTTATCCATGTGTGTACGTATGTTTTATTGGAGAGTGCAGGTGTTGAGGTTGAATTTTCTGTGAGATGTTGTCTATGGAGCAGTGTTAGTTACTAAGTAAGCTATTTCTATGTATATCTAGTACATAGGAGTGAATAGATAGTGATAGTGAAGAATATTTCATATCATATCATATCACATCACATCACTTGTAATAATATTATTATATCTAATCTAGCAGGGGCAGAACAGAAAGCACAAGGTCAAGAAGACGTTCAAGAAGTTGCAAAGATGTAATTATGATGAGTCCAAGAGATGAAGTTGAAGGTATTCTCCCTAATAGAACCTAACATAACGTAATGTACGTAACACAACATAACATCACACAACGTAACGTAATATTATGGAGATGCAACACATACTAGTGGAGAATACCTATTCTTTTTACATACTTTGTGTGTCTTACTACATATATTATAGTATTTAATATACAAACTATCCCAGATTGAAAGAGTAGGTACATTTTACATTAGGTACTACAATAATATCTTCATATTATTAGATATTATTATCCATTTCTTCTTCAGGTATGTGTAGTATCTTATATACGTGCATTTATTCATATTTCGTAGCATAGGCCAGGCAATTAGGTAAAACAAGACACAGACATCATTTCATGACATGGTATATTCCGTGCCTTGCCTTTTTCTACTTCTTTCCTCGCATCGCACTCTTGTTCGCTTAAGCTTCGCCTTTATTTTATTTTACTTCATTTTGCTTCATTTTAGTTTAAATATTCATGTATTTAAGTATAGATGAGCATTGTACAATGATATATCTAACAATAAGTGGTCTATACTATAAGAACACGAGTTACATTGACTTGACTTTGACTGTTTCATCAACTAAGTGTTTACTCTCCTCTTCTTCGTCCAGTTTCCATACAATTCCGTCTTCCATCATTGCACCCATCCCCATTCCAATTCAATTTAATCTATGTACTGTACAAGCATACCTTACTTCTATCTCTACCTACCTACCTACCTACATAATGCAAATAACTCAACATACATAAATATACATACAATACTGCAAATGCAACGAAACCAACCTCCTCTGACGAGACCGACCCATCTTCTTCATCTTTTTACAAATTTAAATCTGCCTACCGTGTACATACATAATACATACTTGCTTCCAAATGCCAAGCCACAGAAAAATCCTTTTTGATGAATTCTTGATTTGATTGCTTTGTACTGCATTGTAATCTAATGCTATAAGCAACAATAAATAACATAGCACACTACTTATGTATAGTATACTTGATCATCTTCATCAAATCTATGTATATAAAAGCCATTTAGCTTTCAGACTCGCAGATGTAGATGTAAATATGATGTGTGAGTGAATTCTGAATTCACAAGTCAGGTGGTATCGTATGGAATGGTGCCCTACCCTAATATCTGTACGTAGGCACTGAATGTACAGAATAATCATCCTACCTGTACAAATAGCTCCAAGAGCACATATACCTACTCGATTTCCATAACAAAAAATTTTCATGATTACTTGGTATGAAATTTTTCCGACCGTTGCATATCCATTGCGCATTATTAGCTACATACTACTTACTCGTTTATTTACTACTACAAGTATACAGACACCACATCTGAAAGATATAGCTTGCAAGTACAATGTATGCATATATGTGCACATGAATAAAAATTTTAAGCATGGATACGTCTAAAGATCAAATATAAATACGTATTCTATCATCCACAACTCACAAATATTATGACATGATGATGAGTTTGTTGTGCTGACTAGCTGACTCGCATGAAATTAAAAACAACTGTCTATAGTCTATATCCATCCTCAAGAAGCAGCGATAGATCATCTATGTATTAAAATAAACATCTTAAGATCTACGTAGTAGCCGAAGGAAGCATGACATTATCTGTATGTTATATAAATCGTAAATAATTTCTATTGCATGCTATTTGCGTTTTTTGCACCTACTGTGAAGATTCAATGTATCGTCCAGCATAAATATATCCATCACCCTGTACTGTAATATCTAACATCTAAGGTGTAGGTATAAATTGTTCATATTGTATTGCATAGCAGGAGGAATTTAATGGTGTGCGGAGAATAATGGTGCATAAATGATGTTTGTTTTTCTTTTGAAGTGTTTACAGTTTACGTTAATTTGATTTGGTGCTATAGCTATAGGTAAATATGACTAGGACTAACTTTAATGGAGTGACTTGAAGTTAATAGTCAATATTAAGGGAAGTGGCTTGGCTTGGTTTGTTTAAATGAATGGTACATAATGGTAATGGCCAAAGTGGAGTCGTCATGCAGTGGTCGTCGTCAACTCCTCGTCATCCTTTACATACTATTGTATATGTATATTAAAATTAAAGTGAAGTGAAGTGAAGTGGCATTGGCTTTTGGTTGGGGATATACTAATATAACTTATATGTAATATTATAATTGTGGTATAGTATACATAGTAGTGTGGACGTGGAATGGACTACTGGTTAGTTAAAGTAAATAGATAGTTTTTGGATGGATGGACTGCGGAGACAGAATGGAGACAAGACAGCAGGAGTGCAATGTAAAGAGATGGAGATGATGAGGTAAGGTAATGTAATGTAATGGTAATAGCAATAATTTAATGTGGCTTGGCGAGTGTGTTGTAGTTGTGTGTGTATTGTATATAGTTTAGCTTTGGTTCAACTTGGTTGGGATGGACGCGCCGAGGAGACTAAAGGAGTTAGAGACTCATTGACGCCTCTCCTCTGCCTTGCCTTCAATCCAATCCACTCTGTACATAAGAACTAGAGCCAAGCAAAGCCAAGCCATGCCAAGCCAGACAAGACTACTGGAACAACATAGACAGACGAAGCCATCCAGACCAGACCAACACCAAGCCACAGCTCTTCTGTTTTCTTCTGGCCTGGCTTGTACTTTGTTCACTTCTTCTTCGTCTTCTTCTTGCATTCTTTTACTTGCATCTTTTATGTACATGGCCTGATCTGGCCAGTTGGCCAAGATTCTATTACCTGTGTATGTAATGTAATGTAAGCATTTAGTCGTTGTAGACAGAGACGAGCCAACTTCTTGAATATTATCTTGAAGCGTCCAAGGCGATATTCAAGATACTTATGTACATACATGCATACTATATGTACATGTATACATAAATATAGAATTACCAAACAAAGTAAGTAAGAGAGATGAGATGGGGCTTTGGTGTTCGTCTCGAAGAGACGGACGGACGGAGACGACGGACGCCACTACAGAGCACGGAGACGGCATGGCGCCTCGATCTCTTTTCCACTGTATCTCCAAAGTCCAAACTCAAACACTTCCTTCGACTTTCGACGCTTCTGGCTTGGCTTGGCCTGGCCTGGCCTGCCCTTTATTCTTCTTCTTCCCCCTCACTTATTGTTAGAGATACTCTTCTTCTTCCTCAACTCAACATTTATTCAGTTAACTTCAGTCTAAATCTCCCATTTTGGAATTTGGCTTAAATTCAATTTCCAGCAGTTTTACAATCTAGCGCAGGGATCTTGAATCTTGATCGTTAATAATTTTGCTTGCTCATGTCATGTCGTTAAGAAATTGTTAATCTTTATCCTTCTCTGTGAACATTGAACTATGTTATTGCACTTTCCACTGCACTTCACACTCGTTAATTCTTTCACTTTTAAATTATTGGGACTAAAATCCCAGGTCTTCCACTATTGTCTTGAATTTGCAGATACTTTGCATAGGAAAGTATATTTAAACGTAGAATTGGGTATGTAGGATTACATAATGTGTTATTATGTAGTTATGTAACAATGACGTAGGTACACATTACATACATAGAGCTATAACTACTTAAAATATTAAAATATGTTTACTCGTTAGGTAATGGTTGTAATAATATTAACTATAATATACTAATAAATTTTACAGAGATACAAATAGCTAAGAACACATTATAGTAGCATGTGTACTTATGTTAAATGTAGCAAGTTATGTTCATTTCACTGGAATAGTGAGTCTGGTTTACTATCTTTTGAAATCTGATAGCGATAATACACTTGTTAGATTTTTATCTAATTAATACAATAGCATGTTTTATATCTGTAAGTGCATTCAAAGCCAAGGAAGGTAAAATAGTAATCAGGTACACTGCCCATAAACTTTTACGACAATGAACCAAGGAAGGGACACAAAAAATGCAACAATACAATGACACTGGACTGACTGTCCTGTCCTGGCTCGGCTTGGCCTGCCTGAATGAGAACAACGAAGAAAATCCATTTAATTATTTACGGGTAGTATTTGTATCCATCCAACAAAGCTACATAACATAAATACCAAAACATTTCTTTCTACTGTGTTAGTAAAGTAAGACATAAATAAAATGCTTACGGTGGCATGTGTTACTACTTTTACAATCAATTACTTGTCTCACAATAAGTACACTACACTAAACGCTACTATTTACAATTACAATACAGGTACTCGATTTAGAAATTCACATGAATTTCCATGATTGAATGAATGCTTACATATTTTAACAAAGTCCTTCTGCTCTATAGCCTGTAGTAGTTGTAAATTAGAGATATTTGTATTTGTCACGTCAGCCAGCCAGCGTGTGTTGTGTACTGTACTTATATGTACATATTTTTCTAAATTACACACAAATGGACATAAGTAAAGGTACTTTTTCTACAATAGTGATTTCTTGGAACCTACTTAAGGTTTATTAGCATAGTGACATATAGATAGTAAATAGGTAGCACATTGCATATAATGGTACAATACAATAGAGTTGAAGTTGAAGTTGAGCCGACATGTCTATGACACTCGACTCGTGTACACTAAAATACAATTTCTTACTTTACTCAAAGGTCTATCTATATCCATCCACACAGTGACACAGTCGAAATAATAGAATGGAATGAATTTTTCTTGATTTTAATTTATACAGAAAACGAGTCATTTGAGAAAATATGTAATGGAACTTGCCGATGTTGTTTAATATGAATGTATTATAAAAATATCTGTATAAAATGGAATGTCTGTCCGTATTCTGTATCCAAATGTCTAAATATGCATTGTTCTTGTACTGTTGTCTGTCAGTGCCTAATTTTAAAATCTGGTTTTATCCAGCTGCATCTAGTTGAATCCAAAACGGAGAATTTCTAACTCCATCCATACCATACACAATTCACAATTCACCATTCACAATGACACAAACAATGAATGGACTTAAATATGCGACGCAGAAACCGTTTAAAATCCTACATGAACAAGCTAAGTAAGTAGTACCTACGTATAAAGACATTTATTTACTTACTTTACTTATACTTACATACACAGATGGGCAATTGCAAATTGCCATTTACCATTAACCATTGCAATAACGATAAAGATAGCGAAGAAGCAGGTAAGTTGTAAGTAGTTATGTACTTAGTTGTACTAGAGCTACGGCTACGACAGGACGCGTGTGCCAAAACAAAAGTTGTTTGACTTAATAAGCTTCTCAAATACCAAAATAATTCCCAGTCATCACTCAGCTATTTTAATTGGGCTAGTCTTCTATTCTTTATATATAGAAAACACCAAGAGTAAGTGTTAGTATAATAGCAACACTTTTTCTATACCTACAATATATAATATAAGATAATCCGTCCTATTACATATTGTATAAGATCATTCTTAATCACCTTATCTACTTATATGTAAAGTAGGAGATTCTTGTTTTGGGAAATTGGCGAATGACTAATCAAATTACATACTCTTTTAAACTCACTCACGCATTTAGGCTTAATAGGTTTTTACATCTTGTTACGAATAGAGTGTATAACGTGTAATGTTCCCCAAATGAAAGCAAGTTAACATAAAAGCATTTATTTATGTATAGATAATGTGTTTATAATATTCGTATCGTTTAAACCAAACCCTTTTATGTGATGTGCTAATATTTATTTTTGAACAATATATCGATAATATGCTAATCAGAAAATGTTAGGGATAAAACCAGTACACATGCAATTATGTAAGAAAGAAGAAAGTTTCTAAAAAGTACAAAGAATTGCTATTGATTACCAATAGCTAATTTGATAATACATTATGTATAGAGATAATAATAGAGTAAACCAGCTAGATTAGTTACTTTATGTGGTTAGGGAGATAGTTAGAGAGATAATACTCACTCACCTTAGAAAATATGAATAAAAAGTCAATCCGACTTGACTGGATTGGTGAGAAGGTGAATATTATTCACGATGAAATATACATAAACTATTTATTTATGTACGTATGTATGTATACAAGTTATTTACGTCCACTTTAACTTATTTACTTGCACTATCAATGATGAACTATAACAAAACACATGTAAGAACTCTGTTGTGGTCATCTGCAAATCCCAAGATAAACTGTTTGATTTTATTCAACGAAATAAATATATATGTATCGTATCGTAGATAATCGTGTACTGTACTGTGCATGTAGGTTAGGTAGGTTAGTTTAGTTACTTACGTACAAATAGGTAACGTAAGCGATTAAGAATAAGGGTGTGCTATTAAAGTCTTGGTAATCCTAATCTTAGTGGTATTCCTAGTGCAGATAATTATTCCTCCGAAAAGATAGCAAGTCATATCATATCATATCCTATTAATCTTCATGTGTATAATAGTTATCATATCAATTCACCCCTTTTCCTACTCAGGAGCAAGCCTTTCCTCGTTTTCTTCACGTCACTCACTCATATGTAGAAGGAAGGATGATGATGGTGATGAGGATGAGGATGCGAAGAACTATGTAATGTAATATAACTTGTAGAGCACGAGTACAGAGCACAAAATCAAGTTACTAGTAACTTTTTAATACTAAACTTGCTCGCTCCGCGTTAGTATTTCTTCAGATTTTCAGAGAAGATGAACACGCTTCGTAGAACAAGTTGCAGATTCACCATTCAATCAACTCGAAAACTGAATCTCACGTTTTCTCTCCTTCTCACACTTGTACTTCTTTATTATCTACTATCCACGTACATAAATACCACAAGATCTTCTTTTATATGTAATTTAATGTTGCAGTTGCAGTAGTAGTAGCTAGTAGTAGTAACTAGAATAATAATGGGGAATCTGGACTGGACTCTCTTGTCTTCCAATTCCGATAAGAAAAGCAACGATCCTGAATTCCACTTTAAACTACACTCGTATCCAATCCAGCAAGATTCCAATATACACCAGAAATACCACCATAATACTTATTTAACATAACTAAACTACGTACATAGACGCTTTTTCTTATTCTTTATTCCTTATAGCACGCAATGCACTTGTCTTAACTTACATGTAAGCTAAGTAATAATATTCTCGTGCTAAACTTTTTTATTTAGTTGTAGTAACAAATAAAAACAAATAAACGATTCTGGTGTAGTATAGTGTACCGTACTTCTATCAGTATTTATTATTTATTACTAATAAATGGCTCACTTACGGATTCCTCTTAGCAGTTAAGGAATGTCAATAGAAGTCCAGTAGGAATTACTATTAAAGTAAAAGTATCTACTATCTGTACGTTTTAGGTACATAGATATATTTAATATGTTCACACAGATATACTTAATGTAGTATAGGTATTTGTATTGTATGTGATTTTTAGTTAAGGTGTGTTATTTATGTATTCCTTGACTTTATCCGTAGTAAAGGAAATGTAAAAGTATTTGCAGAAGAAAACACTTGAGCGGAGGACACAACAATTCGAACAAGAAGAACGAAACGAAACATCAAATCGACTCCACATCCAAAACAAGACTGACGGACTTGACGTAAGTTCGAGTATATAGTGATAGTGAGCATAAAGAATTTTCCTCACAGCATAAGCATACAATTCTGTAGCAGCCTTACAAACTTATTATGTACTAACAATAAGAAAGACCGTCGTTCGCTCTTAGGTACACACAATACACCATACCAATACCACACTCTTCTATTATGTTGCAGTTACAGGTAATTAAAGGAGTCCTGTATCTTTAGTAGAATATTTACTTGAAAACTTTAGTTCATTTCATAGATAAATTCACTTATTAGACTCTGCTGCATTATATAGTGAATTAATTAAGGTAGTAGTAAATACATTATGATATCAGTTAGCCAGAATCTGAGTCCATAGCATCGGTGTAGGTCAAGTGAAGCACATCTTCTTTAAAAAGATGAATGAAACGAAGAATGAGTCAAGTTTGTAGAATAATGCGAAGGAGTGAAGTGGATTGGAGTCAAGTCAAGTCAATTCAAGTCTCGCTCAACTCAACTGAAAACAAGACAGAGTTTAATGCAGAGAACACTGCAAAGAAAAAAGGAGTGAGCTTGAGCAGATTTGTGAATTAAGCAGCAGGAATGAATGAATTCCACGCAAAAATATCAACTCTAACACCACAACTCGTTAGCAATACAATACAATACACCAACGCAGTCCAGGCCACACCAGGCACAAGAAAACTTCACTATAGTTCGTAATTCCACTCCAAATCAAGTAAGTCACACCTGAGAATCTCAGAATTCCTCTCTAAACCTTTCCACCTTATACAGTCTTTACAGTACATTAGTTATGTATATTATTTCTTCACTTTTGCATTAACACTCACACTCACATCACTACAATACAATTTTGTATAGTTCAGTTCATACTTCATATACATGAAGTTAACTCAACTTAATTCAAGTTAACTTTATTCAAAAAAGTGTACGTGTATGGCATATAGTAATGTGCAGTACAGTACAGTACAGATAGAACAAACAGTTTTGCTTAATAGTCAACTATTTAACATAACATAGGAGGTAAGAGTGAAGAATATTATTAGGCAGGTATGTTAGTTAGTTAGTTACTTATATGGGGGAGGACATCCAAGTGGAGTGGAAAGATTATAATAAAGTGTTCTGTTGTCTTGTGTACTATTTGCGTTGGCCGCACCTTGAGTTGAACATTGAACAAGAAGATGATGAGGATGAGGATGATGCGATTGCGATCCTATCCTTAAAGCTTTCCTATCAATCTCCTCACTTATTCTTATTATGGTTAGTTAGCCATTAAATTGTTAAAAAGTCCTCACACTTAAATACATTACATTATAATACAGTAATATTATAATCATACGAACATAACACAACACTCACTCAATCGTCTCTGTGTTCAATATGTGTGTGGTATATGGATATGGATCTGCCCTGTACACTAGGTATGTAAATACATACAATCTTTCAAATTATATTAGTATTACCTACGTAGATTAGATACGTTTCCCTATAGCACAATGCTATAGGGATGTGTTCCCTTGCATTAATCTCAAGTAATTCTAAATGCTAATTCTAAATGCTAGCAATGTAAATGCACTATTGTATTGTGAGATGGGATTGGATGTGAATTGAATCCAAGCAATGGTGTCCTGTCCTGTCTTGTCTTACGTAGTCTATTATAATATGGTAATTATTTATAAATCTCTAGTGCTATATGGTTTCTCTGTGTATCTGTATAATATAATAATGTATGCACTCACTCGCCCAGCTTAGAGCAACAATTATAGATGTGCTTACGTTTAGTTTAGTAACTCTTTGCTTTGACTTGACTCGTTTCGTTCCTAAAGTATGAATGAACGATTCGCACAAAACAAGACGAAAGCACCGTCGTCATTGTAGCCATAGTGGATTTACCTATACAACATATTATACTAAGGTAATGCAATATGGAAGATGAACTGTTTCTACTCCTTTGGGGGGTGGTGGTTGTATTTCTGTGTACATTATAAGTATCTTGGAACATAAATGTGTAAATGCTTACCTACCGGCACTTATACTATCAGTTTGGATTTTGGATTACTTACATTACCAGTAGGTACTATATACATTAACTTTCAACCCTACAATGCATATTTTTGTATTAATAAGTATAAGTATATTTATGCTTAACGTATTTAAAATGCATTCTTAAGACTTCTTCTACTTATAAACCACAATCCTTTGCCATTACTACTACTACTAAAGATATATGTCATACTTATGCCTTGCCTTTTCCATGCACTACGATGCCAGGTTAATACAAATACACAGGACATTTATATAGTAAAGCTTACGATTCATTATATAGTTAGGGATGGATTCTATGGCTTAACTTCTTCCCGTATAGTACCTTCTGTACATATTTGCCTATGTACTTACAACTATTTGAATACAATTGTAAATAAAAGTTACATTATTACAATACTATAAGTATTGTTATATTTATATACTGATACCTGTTGCGTATGCAGTATGTATATGAAGATTATAAGCACTTCTTCCACTTTGTGTCTGTTATATTAGTGTATGGCCAGTTAGCTCGAGTTTAGCAGTTCAATTCAGTCCAGTTCACAAGTCTTGTCACTTTACTTTTAGATTTGGAATACTAGGTAGTGCATAAAGTTAACCAAAGTTACTAAACTGATGTAAGTAGTGCTAAGAAGAAACATAGCAGAACAGAACAAGAAATAATATTGTAAATTGTAAGTGGAGAAGAAGGGAGCTCAAGTCAAGCCAGACCAATAGGCTTATTCTTTTATTGCTTAACACGACAAGACAACATAATATCAACAAGAGGAAAAAGAAACTCGACTAAAGCTAACGCAAGTAAGTTAAGTTTAAGTTTACCATTTACATGGATATATTTAGTATAAGTGTACATACTACAGCTTAGAGTACAAGGGAATGTAAGTAAAACAACTGCTAATGTAAATGTAAAGATATAAATAAAGCCAAGCAAAGCAAAGTTAAGGGTCTGTGCTATCACTATCTGTACGTAAGTACATAAGTACTATGACCATCCATTAATATTAGTACCAGTACAGCTATACTATACTTATACATAGTTTAAGTCTACCTTTTGTTTTGTTTAAGAAAGAGATAAGTAAAGTGCATTATATGTATAAAGTTGCAGGATGGCACATACCTGGACTAAACCAAACCAGGGTCCTCTATAAGTATGTGTGTACTTATATAAGTTATACTTACTTAAGGGAAATATTATTATTATATGAATATGTAAGTACAGTAAGGTAAGTATTAGTTGTAGGTAGAGCAGGTACACCTGGATTATTGGTTTGGTTAGATCGGATTGCACGGATAGTCTTTTCCTTTCGTATGTGTCGATTTGAACATAGAAAATAGTTATATTTATGTGTAAGTAGTACTTAAGTTACTAGTAACTACTAGACACGGACGGACTCGGTATGTATTTAGTATAGTAGGATAATAATATCGTATATTAGATACTAATAAGTAAGTAGTAGTAGATTATATGAAATGTATTGCATTTGCAGGTATGTTGGTATTATAATGTTGTGAGAGAGACGTTGAAGAAGAAGAACAGCTCATTATTTCAGTTTCGTAGCTTTGGGTTTGGCCCACCTCAGAGAATCTTCTCCCCTGCTTTCTTCCTTTGACCACTTTGCTTTCTTGGCTTTTGTCTTGACTTCACTTAACTTGGTTTCAGTTTGACTTGACTTGGTTGGACTTGACTATGAGTTGTCTTGTCCATTTGACTTGGATTTACTTACTCTCCGTTCTGTTCTATCTCAATCTCCAGTCCTCCTCCATATCCATAGGTATTACTTATTTATGCATGTAAGTATACTTATATATTATAGCTAACTGATATGATTGTACAAGACTTGTAGTAAGTAAGTAAGTGAGGAATAATATAGAAAAGAATTGAAATATCTTTTGTCTGTATACAATATAACTTGTTAACTTACTTTAGCTACAATACAAAGCAATACAATGGACAGAATAGAATAAAATAGAATAATGCTACAGGTGTATAGGAACAAAACAAGAACAACTAACTAAACCAAACGAGCAAAGTAAAGCTAAGCAAAACCAAACCAAAAAGAAAGGACGAGAGAAGAGACCGTCCTTAAAAAGGACCTGGCATGGCAAGTGCGTTGCATGGATTGCACTGTATTATTGGATATATTGTGGTGCATACTACTAGTAGTAGTGATTCTATTGCGTTGCATTGCATTACATTACACTCGCTCTAGTAAATAGGTACAAGCTGTCTGTGTCAGTATATTTGTATATTATGTACCCTTCATGGCAATGAAACATCACATCAGCAAAGCAGGGATAAATATAACTACACCGTGTAACAGCAAGATTATCCCCTAAATTTTCCATCAAGATACATAAAATTAAAGTAAAAATAGTAAGTACGTTCTATCGGGTGAGTTTCTCCAGTAAATAAGATTTGAAGGATTTTTTTGCCAATATTGAACTATATCCCCTGGAGAGATAATTATTTTCATATCATTATAACCAAAATGCGTTTTACATCTTACCCGTCCTATACTCTGTATACTGTGTCGTATGACAATCTTCCGAATTCAAAATGGTTGGGTTTCCGTTGACTAGTTTTAATTGCTTTAGGGAAATAGGAAAGTAATTCGATCAAACTGAAAATCAAGGAATTTTATTTGACAAAAGTATGTTATTCGGCATTATATATGTAGTGACAGGTTTATGTTCCAAAATTTTATTATTACGATAGAGCTCTTTGTAGTGGCAACTAAAACCCTTAATATTTCTTCAGAAAATTCTGTAACTTTATTTAGGACAAGTTAATATTATAAGCATATATTATATACACAGCATACCACGAAAGAATCTTCATATCTTCATTTTAAAATTTGAAAGAATAAAAAATTGACGCTTTAGATTTCATAACCTGCACTGTAGTTCTCAAAAGTGTTTCTTTATTAATTGTCACCACGAAATAAATCGGTACAATCTTTCTGTTATACGCTGTAGATTGTAGATACTAGCATCGCATAATAATATTACCCTCCACTCAACTTAACTCAAGGTGGATAGTTGATTTGATAGTACGCTAAGTAGATACAAAACTAACAAACACATTTATAATGTCACATCCATCCAGAAATCCACATCCCAAGCTGAAAGGAAGGAAGAGTCAAGTGAGCAAGTGAGCGAGGATAATATGTTCAGTTCACTTCAAATGAACTGTGAATGGATTTTAACGTAAATGCAACACAACGCAAGTGATGATAAGCACTAAACTATCTATTATAAACTAACAATAATAATATAAACTATATTTGTATAAGCAAAACGAAAAGCAAGCCCTTGAATACTTTGAGTCGAAGTCGAAGTGACTTGACTTGACTTCACTAGGGATTGGATCGACCATGCCAGGATTTGTAGGATGCTTCTTCTCTTAATGTCCTCTTCCTTTCCTTCTTACTTGATACTTGTCTTCAACATTTCATCTTCTCAAAATAATCTCTTAGTTCAATAGATATTCCTATTAAGGAGTAATACGCTAATACACTTCTCTTGAGCTGAACTCTGAAGAATAAGTTACTACTTAACTTAGCTAAGCATTGTTAGAATGTAATAAACTACCTTAGTTACTTACTACCTTGCTTTGCTTTGCTTACCTTTGCTTACCTACACCACACCACATCATAGCACTAAATTATTTATGACTTATTACACTTAAGGGATTTCCTCAGGAAATTCCTTAATGGAAAATACCAACTGTGGTCTGGTCTGGTTTGGTTTCCTTCAGATGGCTTGGCTCTATCCTAAATAGCTAGAAGCTATTCAGTTCACTTTATCGATATTATGATGATGGCTCTATTCCTCATCCTCAGTTCATATGAATAGCAAAACAAGGTAACTACATAAACTAACTATCTGTCATGCCAGGAGAATTTCATTCAACTTCGTTAATGTACCTACATACAACTACAATACAACAGTAGTAAAGTAAATACATTTCTTTTACCTTAAGGTAAGCTAAAGCAAAATAAGTCTCATCAACATTTCTATTGGCAGTATTAATATTATTGTCTCTATTGTAGTGTTAAGATATTTTGTGGCTTAAATATTGGATTTTTCAATCTCGAATCCTATTTCTCTGCACATACATGGATTTTATGTACCTATGTATTTGTAAGATACCTTAGGATAAATATTTGAGGGAAGCCTTGCCTGGTTTGCCCTGGCCTGGCGTGGCATGGCATGGTATGGAAGCATGGAAGTCAGAGTCAGGCCAGGGCAGCAGGACAAGCCAGGTAAGTAAAGTATTAGCTGAAGCTAAGGAAAGCTAAGGTAAACCCTTGCCAAGAGAATTACACAGAATAAAAGCAAAGCTAGCCTTCAGGCCTTTTATTCCAAAAATGATCATCCACTCACCACACCAATAGAATAGCTACAAGACAAGACAAGTACCTTAATAATCCACACTTGACGTGACCATACACTTACACATACAAATACAAATACTACATACACTTACCTTTTGTAATACTTACAAATGTACATAGTGCGTACATAGCTATTTTGTGTACCTGCTCTTCTACAATAGGCTGCCAATACAATTAGAATGAGAGACAAGTCAAATCAAAGCATTTCAACAATAATAACAATTCAATTCAACTTGAAGCGATGAGTTGAGTTGAATTGACTACACATGTATATGTACATACAACGTATCCACATACAAAGTCAGAGCTTCAATGTCCAAACCAAATAATAAATGTAAATCTAAGGAACCTTAATTTATAGATGAATAAACAATTACCCACATTAAATCCCTTATGTGAATATAAATGTAACATTATCAATAGATGTACTTGTACTAGTATTAAGCTCAGGTGTGTGTATTGTAATTGCATTTACAGCGAATAAATAACTGCCAGTTAAATAAATGTCTTCTTATTTCCTAATGCTACTAGCACTGACGTAGTAGTATTTAGTTGTAGTTATAATATAGGGCAAGTAAGTAAATCCTACAGTACTTATGTGATTAATATTCGTTTTATACATAATAGTTTCTTAGGAAAGTCTAAACAATTTATTTTTCAAAGTATACTCGTGTAAAAATCCCATGAAGGATGAAAATGATTCTCCCCTTTATCAAGTTATCATGCACCTTAGTTTTGTGTAAGTATCCCTTCCCTACTTATAATATGACAGTACATCATACATGGTACTTAATATTATTATTATTACCTACCTACTTGTTACATTATATTATTAAGCAGCATACTACATACATAGCATGTTTGCTTAATAATGGAACACAATGTTTTCTGTTGTTATGATAATATGATCCATCTACTTGACTTGACTTATTGTTGTATTGCATTGTTCCAGTTGGACTTGGAGCTACTAAATGTTTTAAAGGAGAAAATCGTACATACTGTTGTTGGCTAAGCTATAATTTACATTCAGTATGTATACAGACAGAGAACATAAATTACAGTGCATTTGTTAATACGTAATAATAATAATGCTCTAGTTGTTCTGCTATGCTACAGTACAATATTCCGTCCGTTCTGGTTTGATATTTGATGATATGTCAAATTTCTAGCAATTTAGTAAGATAAACATAATGTTTAATTTAGAGATAATTTCATTTCACCCTTTTTCAACAAGAATGGAGTGATGTACATACATACGTATCGGAATAACGTATACAATTACATACACTGATCTGATACTGATATGATAAGTAGTGTGCCTAAGTAATGTAGAGAATTGCTACACATACTTATGTACATATAGCTGCATGGGTCTTTCTTCTCTGTCGGTGGCTTGACTTGGTTTGGTTTGGTTTAAAAGAGCTATTAGGAATTGTAGTTGTTTGTTGTACATACAGGTTGGATTGCAAGTTGAAAGAAGAAGGGTAAGTATCTAACTAAAGGTATTTCTTTCATTGCGTTGCATTAGATTACTGCACTCATTACATTTTACATGTGTTCATTAAAGAAACTACATATGTAAACCTAAATGCTGAAGAAATACTTACAAACATATAGTTTGTTTTGTAATATAGCCATTTAGTTCAGGATAGCGATGGGATAGCATGTGGATGCTTTGCTTTAGTAAAGTATTTATGTTAAACACTAATATAAAATGTTTGTTAAAGCTACTATGTACATAGAAACAATGTAACTTAAGTATGTACATTCAAAATGTTAAAGAAGCGAGTGTGGTGTAGTGTGGTGTGCGTCTTTCTTTGTAGTTTAACTTTTCCCGATACTCGTTCCTCCTGTTCACATTACATTATATTTTACATTGGTTTGCATTAGATTACATTGTACTGGACTGAACTGCATCGTTTTAACGAAAAGGATATTGCACGCAAAATAAAAACACTTGCTCCTCATCATCATCACGCAATCAATGATCAACATTCTCTCTTTTCTTTTGCTCTGCTCTGCTCTGCTCATCATCTCTTTGTCTTGTCTGTCTTCTTATATCTACATAGTGGGTGAGAACTTATGTGTCTAAGTCGTCTAGTCTATATGACTACTATCGTAGAACTGTCCGTCTCATTTCATTCTGTTTCCACTCTTTAATATATAAGAACAAAGCAGCTGAAGTCAAAGTCTGTGTCTTTTCCTGCGAAGAACCCAACTTTTTGTTTTTGCCTACAAATTAGTCTCTCTTGCCGAGTCTTATTTCCTCTTCTCTATTTATCATCGAAGGAAAGTTGTAGTCGAGTCAAGTCAATCTCCAGGTATGGTGCATGTGTCATGTATAGGTTCTAGGCCTACTACATACTCATTCATTGAACTCACTTTAGTTTAGTACTTGACTTGACTTGACTTTTCGGCAGCAGAGGAAACCAAAGGAAACGAAAGGAAACCAAACCACTCTCATCTTTCGTATCATTACAGATAGAGAAAATAAATCCATACTATTTATCCTGACTTGACTTGACTTTGCGTTAGAATTGTATTGTTAACATCAAAGTTAGTTACACGTACACTACTATCTC